>CAKNYM010049738.1:122342-163695 GCA_932195095.1 Andricus curvator
TCTCCGGTCTTAGGGATCAATACCGTGCGTCCTTCCACTAGCCACTGAGGGACGGGTTGTTATCTGTTTAAGAAAGTAGTAAATATACGAGCTAGATGTTGGTGCATAGAAGTAAACTTCTTCCACCAAAAGTTGTTAATTTTATCTGGCCCTGGCGCTTAAAAGTTCTTGGTTCTAGCGATAACTTTCTTCACTTCTTCAGCAGTAATTAGTGGACACTCTTCCTCTGAACCTTGTAACCTTTGCCTTTGGCAAAAGTTACGATAGAGTGATATATCTGAAGCGTCTTCATTTAGCTGATAAGTATCTCCATATACTTGCTCCCAGAAGACTTGAATCTCTTCTCGAATAGGCGGATTTTTAACGGCACGTGACGTTTTATTGAACAGGCGGGAAGGATGAGTAGAAAAGGTGGAATTTTCCTGAATCCACTTTGCTGGCCGTTCAAGGCTGTGTTTTGCTGTTGAAAAACAGCTTATTTTTTGCGTTTAGTGCTGCTTGATGGTCAACAGTTTACACTTGTTCAGCGTGTGACTTACTTTCCTTAAGTTTCGAGCAAGTGCCCTAACTTTTGGAGTGAATTTTTTATTTGATGTTATGTAGCTAATCACGCTCTGAATATTTGATGCATGCCGTCTCGCCGTTTCAATTTTAAACTGAAGCTGTGCAATACGCTCGCGAGTCTTACTCAGGCGTACTGAAGTAACGTTACTTCTATTGTCGCTAAGCAGGGAGACCGCCTTCTCGTAAACTATACAGTTCAGATTCCAGAGATTAACATCTTCGGGGAGCAAATAGGGGAGAGCAGTATTAGCTTCAGCTAATTTGTCCATCCTGAGGAAGACTTTTTGGTGGATAGATCTCCTACTTCTCATGTTGGCATTATCGGCTATCTGCAAAGGTGGTGTTGCTGGAACGGGTGGTATGTTCGCTGGAAGATGTTGCTCTTCTTCTTGTTGATAAAGAGCTTCATATCCGTTTTTTCGCAAAAAGGATACTTGATCTCTTAAATACTAAGGCGTTTTATGAGCATATTCCGGGTGCATATTGACTCAACGGTCATGTAACCTCTGCATGAATCCTCTTCGCGCCGGTGAGCTTCTTTGCCAACAGGTAAGGATGCCCCGTCTGAGTTGGTCCGACCATTTAAATCGATGTTCTCGCGTTTGTTTATTATTTGTTTATTATTTGTTTATTATTATTTATTATTTATTATTTATTTTTATTTTTATTTTATTGTATTTTTTAATTTTTAATCTTTTTTAATGATAACCTATAAATATAACTTCCTCAATTTGCAACTTAGATTTCTTATTTATTTTAACAGATTTATTGGAACAAAAGTTAAGAATAAAAGCAACCTAAACACCATGGCACCATAAGATATGTAAACTGAAACGTTTGAGCGACACATTAAAGTTAAAAAATGAACAATTTGAACACCAAAAGACGATAAGCGAATTTCTCTTGAAAATTAGTACTTCTTTAGAAGAACTCAAAGAAAATATGGAAAAGGAGTAAAAGGTTTTAAATAATTTTAACTTATTTACATGCCAAAAAAAAATCGCATAACCATATTCGCTGATGAATGGGTCCCACAAAAAAATTACGTGAGTTATTAAAAAAATCATGTTCTTATTCAAAAATCAACCTAGCTAATGGGTGGCCTTCTGGGATTCCAATGACAGATACGGAATTCAGAAGACTCAAAAACCCATTCAAACGCAAGTGAATGGATTTTTGTTTCCTGGATACCATAATCTCATTATTTTTACTAACGAATACAAACAGCGTTAACTATTCAAATTTTTCCCGCGCTCATTCAAATTTTTTTTTAAATTCCATAACTATGACTTAAGTAAAATATAGGTTCTAGTGCTAGACGTTCATTTCTATCTCAATTGTATTCCTCATGAGGAATAATAATAAATTAAAATACATTTTATTGCAAATTATAGAAGTTATAATCATTCATAATTCATAAGTTAATGCAAAAGTAAAAGAGACTCTTTATTTCGAGACGAATTGATTAGCCTAATTACATTTTTATATATAATATTTAATTTGAAAATACTTTCATTAATAATTGAAATAATTAAAAAAATTATTAATTCATCCTCTAAAAGGAAGCAAACATATTTGTTAATAAATCCCAATGAGGAAACAAAGTACTCATCAAACAGGCACGTTACAAATATATATAAAAACAAAATCAAATTCACAGCTAATTTATTATTCAACTATTAAAATACATGCAAGAATGTTTCAGAATGTAAGGGATATAAATTTATATATTTCTATTAAAAATTTTAGATAATGGTGAATTAAGTGATACCTTTTCGAGGAAGAATGAAGAACGAAAGAGAAATAACAATAATTAGCTATTAAATGCGCATATTGTTTTATTTATATAATTCATTTTATTAATAAAGAATTGTTCGAAAATGATGCAATCTTCATTTTTCTATAATTAACTCTGAAAAATTTGCTCTTGTGCTCAAATTAAATTCTCAAATTGTTTCTAAAAAATAAAGTGTTTGGAAAAAAAATATTTATACGAGTTCGGTTTTCGACAGACATTTTTAAATGTATATTTATTTCCTGAACTACCTTATAATAAAAAGCTACAATCCTTTATTCAGACCTTCTTCCCTATCTCTCATTGTTATACTGAAAATAGGATTTTTGTTTTCACAGCATTTTTTAATGGATAAAACAAAAACTCCTACAAGTCTTCTTTTATACTTTTTACGCATCTCGCATCTTTTGGCGTTATATTGGAATTTTTGATTTTTGCCTATCAGTTTCGATAAATAAATTAAGAACGACAAGTTTTGTCAATAAATGGTTTAAAGAAATGTTGTAAGAATCTTTAAACGCTGAAATTCCTTCAAAAACATTTCCCCGTATTTCCGGGCTCAAAATTTGAATTTTCGATTTTTGCATAGTATTTTTGATAAATAAAATCAAAATTACATGTCCTATCAAAAAATGGTTATGATATAAAACGTTGCAAAATAGAACGTTCCTCCACATGACTTTTTCCCATATTTTGAGTCGTTTGGCTAAAAACGTGATTTTTGGATTTTTTCATAGTATTTTCGATAAATAAAACCAAAACATCAGTTTTATCGAAAAATGGTTAGGGGAAAAATTATAGGTCTTTCAAGAAGCTACAATTCTTCTTTTCAACTTTTTTACTTATCTATCGTTGTTTGGCTTAAAATTATAATTTTTGACTTATTCATTTTCGATGCATAAAACCAAAAAGGCAAGGCCTATCAAAAAATGGTTGATAGTTTAAGAAACTTTTATTCTTTTTATACACTTTCTTTACTTATCTGTCGTCGCTTCGCGTAAAAATGAATTTTTCGATTTTTGGATAGAATTTTCAATGGATAAAACCGTAACTGTTGGTCAATGAATGCCGGTTAACGAACTGGTTCTCTCTTTTAGGACCCAAAAAGGTATGCCAAAGCTCGATTTGATCCGTTCATTTTTCGAGAGTTATCGTGTTTACGGACGGACGGACAGACATACAGACAATTCTAATACTTTTTCGATCATAAATGATGAGAGTGTATAAAGAAATTGTACTTACCGTATTCATGAAAATATATAATGTAGTTGTTCATGTAGATAATCGTTCAGTTTAATAGTAAAAGGCCCAACATTTACAAAATGATCACTATTGATTTGAAAAAGCTGTTATTTAAAAAGGATTCTGCTCCGGCTGCAAATTCTATCCTCTTCGGCTTCCCGTAAAAACCCGGGTGTTTACCCGTAAGCTAACACAACGTTGGCTACGCGCTTCGTCAATCTACGGACATAAATAAATACTGTAACCCGATAAGTGAATTTGGAAACGCCTAAATTGACATCCGCTGTGAATTTTGACGAAAAGCTGAAGTGAGTTGAATTTTAAATGACACAATCTCCTCCCTGCCTTTTTTTAAAACCTGATAGCCTGAAACTTTGTGGTGATTTGAGCGACCATACAGATTTCGACATTTTTTGTGTCCCGCTCTATCAGCCTTAAGGTCGTTAGAAACGGTGTACGAAAAATACATAAAACTTGTAAAATTATCCTGAAGACGCATTATTTTCAGGCGTGAATCCACAAAATTGCACCAAAAGGACAATTTGGGGAAACAGCGCAAAGATAATTAATTGTCTGAATAGAGCCTGAAGGGGACTCCGGGGTGGCAAAATAGGACACGGTTTTATATTTTTCCAAAAATGGGGGGGGGGGGATATTTTATCAAAATTAATTACATCCACAATTCATATAAGAAGGACAGGAAATAAAGTTAGGTGGGTGTAAGATAGGAGCAAGACTTATTGGATGGATAAAACCCTATCAATGCAAAATGACTAGGATAGGGTCGCCGAGAGCCGCTCCGGGACCTGGTGTTCTATATTATTATGCCCCCCCCCCCCCGGCTGCTTTCACAACGTTGGTTTACAAAAGATTTTTAATTGCCGAAGCCTAGCTGCCATTCAGGACATTAGCAGAAAAACATTGACAAATTTTTAAAAATACTATCACTAGATGTATTATACAGTGAACTTTCTTTGCTCTTGAAGACTAAATTTTCCAGCCTTCTTTATTGCAAAATCGTCAATTATAGCTTCCAAGTTTGTTTTCTCGCAAGTTGAGTTTCCACATCTAGCACACCCAGAATGGACAGCATGTCCTGAACCATGGTGGAACGCATGACAATTTTGATTCGTTTCAGAAAGAAAATGTTCTTTTAGTAGCCCCTATTACGAGGATAGTCAAAAAGATGCCCTACCGGAAATGTAGAATTTTTTGATAGTTTCTAGACTCAGCTCCTCTAGCAAAAGTCTAGGATAATTTTATGGCTGTCGCCTTGTTAGGGTTCATCTAGAGTTCATCAAGTGGTGTCTAGTAAGTTTTACCTGCGGCCCTTTTGAGTCTGGCATTCGTCTAGTAACATCGAGAAAGGGGTCAATCCTGGGTGATGTGCTCCTAGACAGTCTTATCTAGGAATCGTCTAGATAATCGTGATCCGACTCATCTCCGATAATGAGTCGACCTGAAAACGTAGGCAATCAGAAGACGGCTGCCATAAAATGCCAAGGGTACGAAAATATGCATCCTAGTTGAGTAGAAAAGATGTACCGTTCTCTCGATGTTCAGTGGGAACACCCTGTAGAACCTCTTCTACGTTCGACACCCACTTTTTCAGTGTGAAACCTCCTGCTTGCAGCAACAAGTCTACCTTTATGCGCTTTTCTTGGGCTGTGCTGACGTCATCTGCCCCTGAGAGTACGTCATCGACATATATCTCTTTTCGTAGAATCTCAGTAGCGAGGGGGTAATTATCACCCTCATCCTCTGCTAACTGAAGTACAGTACTTCTCGCTAGATACGGCGAAGATGTAAAATCAAAATTGACGGTTTTCAAGTAATAAGCTTGAACCTCCTGGTCGAGACTTTCTCTCCACATAATTTTATGGAAGGTTTGATCCTCTGGATGGATTCAAATCCGTCGAAACATCTTCTCTATGTCCGCGGTGAAGACGACTGAATACATTCTCCATCGTAGGATCACATCCGCCAATTCAGTCTGTAGCTTTGGCCCTGAATGTAGAAGTTCATTCAAGGACACCCCTTTGTCGGTGCGTTAAAAACAACTCGCAATTCAGTGCTCGAGCTGTTTTCCTTTATCACACAATGGTTTGGTAAGAAGTAACCCTTGTTGGGTTGAAAATCCTCCAGATTGGAGAAGAGTTCCATATCTCCCAACTCTGCGTACTCATTGATAACGCCGGAGTATTTCTTATATAATTCGGGGTCCCTTCGGAAACGTCTTTCCATCTGGACGAGAGCCCGATAAGCTGCCGCTCTTGAATCCCCTAGATTCGTAAAGCGATCCTTTAATGGTAGTCGAACGATGTAACGACCATCGTGACTTCGTTGAAAAGTGGAGGTAAATAGCTGCTCACACACCTTCTCTGCTAGACTATGTTCAAAGATCGTTAAAGGTACGTCCTCCTGGACGGCGAATCTCCGCAGCAAGTTCAGTAGTTCATAGTCTACGGTACCAACAGTACTCGAGTTGGATGGCGACATCCATCAGAACCTTCAGTGTCGACGAGAGCCGTAGGCAGCAGGACAGGTCCCTCCAGTCACATTGATGGTTGAGTGTGGTGAACATTGGCAGTATCTGTAGAGTTGGTCAAAGAATTAGAAAAAGATAAGCTGACTGGATTCAAGGTGGAAGAGTTGGTAGGGTTAGTTGGATAGGAAGCAGTTTCTGTGGAGCTAGGTAGTGATTTGTTATCCTGGGAAGGTGAGTGTAGCATGGTATGATTCATTCCGCTACAGGTCTGGCATCGCTTTGCAGAAACATAACTGCGCAGCATGTGCTTTCCTAGACAGTTGAAACACAGAGTGTGTTTTCGTACCAAATCCTTCCTCTGCCTAAAGTAGTCCGGCTATTGGATCGGTCAGATGAAAAATCATACAAATTAGTTTTTTTTTACGGAGAAATATGTCCTCTTTCACATAATGCCTTTTTAGGGGTCCTTTCCAGGTTAAAATTTGAATTATCGCTGTTTAAAGACGTGTAAAAAAACATGGGATCTTATGGCGAGGCCTTTCGCGGGCTCCAAAAATTGTTAATTTTGGCTTTAAAACACGTTCAATATTGTTGGAAGAACTGTTTTGGAGACAGAAAATATAATGCGTTGACTAAGGTTGGCAGTACAGCTTCTGCTGGAATCGGGAAGCGCGCGAAATTTTAAATAATGATTTTGTTGCCGGTGTATTGCAGGTTATGTTTACTTTCTCGACTTTCTCGACATGTGGTTACGCTGCCAACTGCTGAGCGTGAAAAATGACGTTGAGTCAAATCAACATTTAAATTTACATTCTATTATTATTTTAAAAATATTTTATTTATATTGATCATTATACAAATTTAATACTTAATTTAGTAATTGATAAGATGGCCAAGTTTGAGATTTAATTTAAAATTTCAGAAAAAAATAATGGACATAGCTTTGACTAGCTTTTCCAGTAGCCGGACTGCTTTAACATCCTTACTTCGGAAATGCGGGTAAAAATTAATTGAATGCTTACCTGAGCATAAAGAACACGACAACTCTCTGAGAGTAGCATTATGAGTATAGGTCGCTTGCCCACCTCTCTTACCCTTTTGAAGACGAGTACTATCATTGGAAGAAGATAAACCAGTCGAAGAAGAGGGCATGTTCTCCACGGCTTCCAGCGTGCTGACCTTGCCTGTTAGAAACTGGTTGAGCGAATCGAATGTAGGCTAGTTATCTGAAGGTCCCAGTTGGTCCTCCCAGGCCTTGCGAGTGGTTGCATCCAACCGTTGAGCTGTCATATAGACAAGCAAGTCGTCCCACGAATCCGTAGGGCGATTTAAGTACGTCAAGGCACTTAAGATCTCTCAGATGTCATTAAGCAAAGAGCGAAGTTCTGTTGAGCTTTCTCGGCACATTGATTTAAGAGAGAACAACTTTGCGTGATGGCTGTTCACCAACAATCGAGTATTGTCATACCGCTTCACTAAGGTCTGCCAGGCCCTTTCGAAATTATTTTCGGTAGTCGGGATGCTGGCGATCAAGTGACTGGGTTCAACAGTCACACTCACTTTAAGCTAATGTAGCTTCTGAACAGTAGGCAAGTCCGTGTCTTTCCGCACCATTGAGTCAAACAGGTCACGGAATGTAGCCCACTGCGTATACACGCCCGAGAATTTAAGTAGTTCTAACAGAGGAAAGGATTTCTGTTTGTTCGCAACCGTAGAAGTTACAACAGTATTCTTTTTCGCAGCAAGGGCTTCGAACCTGTCTAAATGATCCATAAAGTAGGACGTAGCGCACAAGTATTTCTCCTCACAGATGTTGTAGTGATCCTCGAGAAAATAAGGCAGCTTCTTATTTTGTTTCCGTACTACTATCAACTGATCGTTGTTCGCGGAATACTTGTCCCAAGTTTTCTCTAAAATAGCTAAACGTGCAAGAACTTGATTATTGGTAATATTATCTTTATCAAGTTTCCGAAGATTCGCGGGGGCATTGCAAATCATTTCAAAAATACCCCCCTGCATTTCGATAGTACTCTCTACCGTTGCCATTTTTTTTAAAAAAAGGTACGAGTTTCTTGCGTTGAAAAAAAATTAATAAAAAATGTTCAGTCTAGTACTCTCTATAGAATCCCGAAGTGTCAGTTCACGGGAACGTGGTAGCAGAAGAGAAACAGCTGCAGCAGTAAAATGAACAAGAGGTGAGAGTCGTACGAAAAAAAACGGATCGATAAGGTCTATGATATACTTCGTACTGTGAGTGCGACAGCACCACTTAACGCTCCCGTCTACGTGAGTCACGGTCTATAGTGGCTACCGCCCACTCCCCTCGACCCAACACTCCCAGTCACTCCGTGCTCCTACCTCTGTCCCTTTTCCTGAATTCATACCATTGTCCAGTCTGCACCTGCTATTTTGCCTAATGAAGCAGTTCAAACTGGAAATAGCCGGTTCAACCCCGAAAACGATGCTAAGATTCGAATTTTGTTCTTTTTGTATAACTTTACTTTTTGTACACACTTTTTTATCCTTTTTTCACATCACCATCACGATCCGGCTCGAAGGACCAAATGTTTGAAATTCAAACTAGAAAATTGATCCGACAGTGAAATTAGACGGATAGGGTGAGAAACAATACTACGTTTTCCTTTCAAGTAATGTTTATTGTACACATTTTCAACGTGCAAATGGATACCTCAATGTTAGTATAGTATAATCAGTAGCAGGTGACACAGTTAGTATTGTTACTGATTAATTAAAAAAGAACACATTTAGTAACGAAACTACAGGGAAGGGTTACGTTCGTACATAGAAGTGACTCGGACCATGCATTGAGCAGTACTAACTGTCCGCCCACCCCTTCAGGTACTCGGTCCCCGAAAGGGGTGAGTGTACAGAAACACCAGGGCCGTACGCCAGACCTGTCCAAGTAGGGGAAAATTGCTATTTTGCCAGATGGGAATTTAACACCACCACCGACCTCTACTCATTCAACTTCACGAGAGCGACCACCCTCCAAGCCTCTGGACCTGAGAAGAGGAATATGGTGGTGGAACTCGAACATGTGGCGAATGAAAAGTTTTCCCCTAATTCGACAGGCCTGCCGTACGCGATCCGAGATCACGCGCGACCACGACAGGACACATAGAATAAGAACTATGTGAACGAAAATATCTCCAACAGGTGCTGATACAGCACCCTTATCAAGGTAAGAAAAATTAGAGCAGGTGGGAACAGCGACGAAACAACGACGCATTACCACTCTTATTACTGATTTCATGTGGTATTCCAAATTCAAGATATCACGCAATATCACTGCAAAGAGCAGTCTATTTTCTCCTTTAGTATTTTCCATCTATGTGGACTGAAACTAAATATTGTATACAATTTTTCTACGACACCAAAAAACGTGAGGGCAGCAAGACAACTCTCAGCTGCTTGTACTCCGCTAACTTTGAGAGAGTGACAAGCGCCGGCAGAATAGACATCTAGACTGTTGGAAGAAATTTATAATTTCTGCAGTTTTGAAGTTATAGGCTGGAAAATGGCTTCCCCCATTTTTTGAATACAGTTAGCAAAAGACAATAGACGCTCTTTGACTTGATAGGTTCCTCCATCTTCATTTGTGAAATTGACATAACGTATTAAAAATGCTGTTTGTTCAATGCGACGAAATCTGGAGGTGCAGCCACAATCAGTGAATAATACTTTGCTTTCCCGCGTTCTTGAAGAATATAATTTATTACTGCATTCGCACAAACAACCATAAACTCATTCTGAATATCTGCTAATAAGTAATGCACCTGTAATCTTTTCCCGGGTTCTTGAGAGTGACAAAATTTTCGTAGATGGTCATTAACCCTCAGAGGCCATAGCTCTCTTTCTCTAGTAACGTAAAGGCCATACGGGTGCAAATCTGGTTTTCACGAATTTAATTGTTTATACATTCTTTTAATTTTAATTTAAATAACAATAAAAATATATGATCTTGGTGTAAAATTTCCTCAGGAATTTAAATATTTTATTAACAAAACTGTTAAATTG
Organism: Andricus curvator; assembly: GCA_932195095.1. Taxonomy (NCBI): domain Eukaryota; kingdom Metazoa; phylum Arthropoda; class Insecta; order Hymenoptera; family Cynipidae; genus Andricus; species Andricus curvator. The sequence goes on from CAKNYM010049738.1 coordinate 132,470, forward strand.
AATTATCACATAAAATATAGCAATTTTTAAATAAACCTGTTTGAAAATGCGTTTCTTACGCAAAATTTTTTTTTTTTTAATGTAGATATATCAATGAAACTTTGGGAAAATGGAGATAAATACTTGTATTCCAATGAATAAAATTGTTTATTCGATAAATTATATTTGAACTATTTTTAACCGGTGCCTGAAAAAGGATAACTTTAACCCTTAATTTAGAGACTTCTTTTTCCCACCTTCCGTTTACAGACAGGGTCTTTTAAGTCCGAGTCAGTTCTTGAACTTTTTTTGGCTTTCCAAAAAGACCTGTAAAATGCTGGGTTACTTCTTAAAGCATTTACTACATGGCCTAATTGTTGATAGTGTTAATTACTTAAAACTTTTGGAATAAAAATCTTTTCCCATAGACGAGATATCCTAGTTTGGAAAATCTTGTGTGCCTTGAAAGCCTCTGTCTGTAGACGGAGGGTTAAGAAGGTAAAAAATCATGTCCAGTACAAATTAATTATGTCTATACTTCGGCGTAACCGTCGAGCAACAGCGTGGCGTCAGTCTCTCCGCAGCTGCTCTGCTGGAATCGCCGAAAAGTTACCTCAGGCCAAATTTGCACCCGTTTGGCCTCGATGTCACAAATGAGGTTAAGATCTACGAGACAACACGGAAAAGAAAGAAAATCATTTAAAAAAAAGTAAATACTTGCGTATTAGGTGCTAATAATGGAAGAAATGCTGTTCATCGTGGCACTCGAAAAAATTTAGCAGAACCTCATTTGTGACTCCGAGGCCAAACGGGTGCAAATTTGGCCTAAGGTAACTTTTCGGCGTTTCCAGCCGAGCAGCTGTGGCGCGACGGACGCCAAGCTGTTGCTCGACGGTTACGCCCAAGTATGGACATAATAAGATAGGGGGCTCTGCAGTTCATGCAGTTCTAGGATTCTCAGGAAGTTACCGTTGAAAGGGTCCTCATTTCTGTTACTGTCTCCGCGAAAGCCAAACCTGTTTCAGCAAGAAACAAGCTTACATCAAGCAGTCGTCTTAGGATTTCTTTCCACACTTCTCGCTCGTGTTTTATGGATCTAAACAACAATTCAAAAGTGGGTGATCCTATATCAAAATATGATTCAATAATGAAAGTCCAGTTATATTATTAGTGGATTATCCTTGAAAGCTGTTTTTAAGAGATTAATAATGTCAACCTTATCGGCAATAGCTTGAGCAGTAACTTCATAAGGAACTATAAATAGGGAATTCATAAGGAAGCTTCGGAACTAGAAATGTTCTGAATGCTGCATTTTCAAATTTTCTCTTCTACAAGTTTTAATTTTGTAAAAAACTTTAAATGGTTGAATTTTGAAAATTGTGAGTAACAATTTCAGAATTGGTAATTTCTGGTGATTCCGAATGAATTTATTCATATTATTACATTTTTCAAATAGGAAAAGAAATAATCCAAAAAAGTCACACATTTCTGAAATTTCTAATATTCAAAAATATCTTGTGTACGATATTCAAATAAAAATAGATTTCTTTCGGCAAATTCAGGTAAAAAATTGTTTGGAAGATGATTTGAATAAACTTCACTGAACAATTTTCAATGAAATCTCACAGAAACTTGAAGATTTATTCTTCAATTTTCAACTCTTTAATTTAAGTAACATCGTTGAAATCGTTATAATTCGCAAATGTTGAATATTTTATTTGTAAATTACCAAGTGCTGAGTTATAAAAATGTGATATTCCACATTTTAGTACTCATTAGGTATAAAGGACTCCCGCTGACCAGGCTCGGCGTTAGTAGTTCGGCTGTGTGAGGGGAAGCTGCGTATTGGGGTACCATACGCAGATATCTAGGGCGGAGTTGTCATCTGCCCGTAATTAAGTCCTCTCCATCTAGCCAAAAACTCAGGTAGATAGAATTCCTGTAGTAAGGTTTGGTGGTTGAGATGCTGGGGTAATAACGGAGGCAAGTAAGAACCTAAAATGCAAAAATAATTTATGATTTCATCTTTTAAATTAGGAATTTCAAAGTTACAAAATTAGAATCTACCAATTGAGGCTCGAAAACCGGCCACATCGTTGCACAGATCGACTTAAAAATTTGTACACGTGTAGATTATGCACTAAAGCTGGTTCCTACGACAACCCGAATCGCTAATTGATAACACTTTTTGTTTGATAAATAATGCAAAATAGCATTGACTGGATATCTATATACATCTAATATATGATATCAAGTGGCCTAAAACGTATGATGCTTATGCAAATCCACAGTTGTTGACCAATCGGCACCAAATTTTGCATACATATTCTTTGGGCTCCCGAACAGTTCGTAAAAGTGATGGGGGCAGCTAGGGGGGGGGGGGTTTACAGTTCTTGACTAATCGGCTCCAAATTTTGCACATAGATTCTTTGGGCTCCCGGACAAATCGTAAGAGTATGGGGGGGGGGGGGGGTCAGCGGCTAGCTGTTACCGCGGGCGACAGCTAGTTACTTATAACTTAGGTGCGTGTAATGTTTTTTTTTAATACCACCTCTCTCCCAAGTCTACACTTATTCAACACAAAATTCTTCTTCTTTATCGACTTCTGAATCAGTGGTGCGACGTTCTAGCAGACGACAGTCAAGACAGTTTGCACTTGACATACGTATTTATTCACAATGATCACATTTTTCGCGGTTTTCACAACGGATCGCGCTTTTATCCAATCACTCGGCAGCACTGGTAGTGGCTCTGATTATTTCGAATGTAAGGTAGCCGTCCCATCATCGTTTCATCACTAGGCATCTCAGCTAATCACGTCCTCCTAGTGACTCTCAAAAGTTCTGCCAATGGCTGATGTGTTTGGTGACAAAACGCAGAACGCAGAACTACACAGAAAAACGCTATCATGGGACGACCCCCTCACTTGAGTTCTGTTCTCTGGACTAATCAGACCACGGAGGTAAAACTGGCATAGAAACAATACTGGCAAAATCTTAAAATTACACTGCGCATCATTTACATCCTCTGAAATATAATACGCAGCATAAGATCCTCAAGTATCGTCGAATTACATTGCACGTCATTTAAATTCGTAGAAACATATTGGGCAGCCTAGCTTACCGTATAACTCTACTGCGTAGTAAGAGAAAGAGCAAAAAACATGCAGTTTAAATAGAGAAGGGTTAATAGTACCTCTGTATAAGAAAGGAGATAGGGATAGGCAGGAAAATTATAGAGGAATTACGCTAATGAATAGGACGTATAGAGCATACGCGATGGTGGTGGCGGAGAGGCTGCGGAAGGATGTCGAGGGGAAAAGAATATTGCCGGAGATGCAGGCGGGCTTTAGGGTAGGTAGGAGTACTATCGACAATATCTACGTTCTGCAGCACATTGTGGCTAGAGAATATGCGAAGAAGGAGTCGAGAGTGTATGCGTTTTTTTTTGGATCTAAAAGGCGCGTTTCTGTCGGTGGATAGGGGGAGGTTGTGGGAGGAGATGGAGGATAGGGGAGTGGAGAGCGGCCTGATCGAGAGGGTAAGGGAGATACATGAAGAGACCAAACATAAGGTTAGAGGAGGACAGGGGATTTCGGAGGGATTCTGGATGGATAGGGGATTAAGACACGGGTGTCCGCTTAGCCCAACGCTTTTTGCGATTTTAATTGCGGATATGAAAATTAAGCTGGAGGCCGGAGTAGTAGGAGGAGTCAGGATAGGAGGGGTCAGAATTTGGTCGCTAGCGTATGCAGATGACCTAGTGTTGGTGGCAAAAAGCGAGGAGGCCTTAAAGGAAATTATAAAGAGGTTGAGAAGATACCTGGATAAGAACAGGTTAGAACTGAATGCGGAAAAGTCCAAGGTTATGGTTTTCAGAAAAGGAGGTGGAAGGGGTAAGGAAAGGGAGTGGAAGTGGAAGGGAAAGGCGGTGCAGGAGGTGAAAGAGTTTGTGTACCTGGGCTTCTTGTTTCGGAGGAATGGCGGAGTGGATGGTCACATAAAAGAGAGAGTGAGGAGGGCAAATGTGGTGATGATGCAGGTGTGGGGGTTGGGAAAGAAGTTATTCGCAGATGATTTTGGAAGGAGAATGAAATTGTTTGACTCACTAGTGATGAGTGTCCTATTGTATGGATTAGAGGTGTGGGAGTGGAAGGAAAGCGAAGAGGTAAATAGGACACAGGAGAGGTATGTAAAGTGGACACTGGGGCTGGCAAGGAACACGCCTAATTATATTGTCAGGAGGGAGACGGGGAGAACGAGTGTAGGGATTCTAGCGGGGAGTCGGGCGTGTAAGTATGAGGAGAAATTTTTGGAAGAGGGGGGAAGTAAGCTGGTTAGGGAGTGTTGGTGGGAGAAGGAGAACAGTAGAGGGGGTGGGAAGATGGAGGTTGAAAGAGAAAGGTATTTTAGAACGAATGGACTGCAGATGGATGAAGTGAGAAGGATGCATGAGGAAGGAAGGAAGGTATATGAGTTGATTAAGAAAAACAGCATGGAGAGAGAGAAGACAGCAGGGGAAGAGAGAATAAGAGAGACAAGGTTTAATGGGAACTATGTGTGGATTATGCCAAGGGCGAGAGCGCAATATTTGTGTGAGAAAGGAGAAAAAGGAAGTCAGGAGCTTATAGCGAGGATGAGATGTGGGTGCATGGAGTGTTATAATAGGTTCTGGCTCGCTAGGGAAAAGAGGATGTGTGAACTATGTGGGAAGGGGGAAGAAAGAGTGGAGCATTGGTTGGAGGAGTGCGTAGAGGTGGAAAGGAGTGGGATAAGCATGGAGGTACTGATGCATGAAAGGGGGGACAAAAGGGCAGTAGCATGGGTGAAGGGAGTCTTGGGTAAGATGGAGAAGACGAGAAGGAAGGAGGAAGAGGAATGGAGAAGGATGGATTGTAAATAGAGGATGAAGTAAATATAAGTAAATGTAAATATTGTAAATAGTAGATAAGTATTAGAGATTAGTCGCGGTGGCAGAGTTTGGTAATGCGAGGCAAAGCAAGAAAGTCGGGACATGCGTGCGAGGCGAGGCGAAGCGAGGAAGGCAATGCGATACGAGCGAGCGGCGTTAGAGATAAGGTGTGGAAGGATGTTACTTTTAAGGGTTAGTTTTAAGAAAATTCTGTAAAAAATGAAAGTGTAAGCAAGTCAATTTCTGCGAGTAGCGTATCTCGGTGGCTTATAGGAATATATAGTATAATAATATAATACAATAATAATAATAATATATAATAATAACATATAATAATAATTTTTAATAATATGTCATCTGAATCCTCCTTAGTGCTGGTAAGTAAGTTTTCAATTTTTTCATATCTTACCATGTTTTGATTATTGAAAAAAGACTGAACAATTCTCTTAGGAAGACATGCATCTGAAGACAGTGCTGAATAAAAATACTTGAGCTGGCTCATTTTCACTTTCGCGCCATAGAATATGTTGGAGTTTCTGATCATCTTCGTGGACGATGATCTGTCGATACATTTTTTCTACATCTGTAGAAAAAGACGATGAAGTGAAGACGCCACTGCAGCAAGACATCTGAAATATTTATCTGTAATTTCGGCCGTGCATGAAGACACTCGTTCAATGAAATGATTCGACTTGATCTCCGAGACCCATACAAAACTACTCGTGGTTTCGTGGTTGAACTATATTCACGCCAAACTCCATGATGCGGAAGGAAAAATGATCGCGAGATGCTCCTTGAATCTGCAAGGATGTTGACAGACTTAATATGCTTAAGTTGGTGTTATTCTTCCATGAATTTGGAATATGCTTCGTGAAGATGAATGTCTTGCTTGAACTGGTGTTCTATATGAAGTAACATTGCGAAGAGCTGGAGAATAGGAATCTCCTAACGATGTGACGTCCCTCTTGATTGAAATATGCACGACGTATCTCCCATCTTCAGTCTAGAGTGAGTCTTTTCGAAATGTTTTTAACACTCTTCTTCCTCAGCTGTCCGAAAAGGTTTAGGAGGCCCGACTTCTGAATCCTCCCAAAAATTTTTACGGTCAAATAGTTCGTCACTTTTGGAGCAATGGAACATATTAACTGTAGATGAATTCAACGATGAGTTATGCCCCGTAGGTCCACAGAGAATCCACCCGAAAACGGAATTTTGAGCAACAGGAGTGCCCGGGGGACCCTTTCGAAAACCTTGTTCAATTAATATCGAATAGACATCTACTCTTAAAATTAGATCAATCGGAGCACTTTCACTGAAGTTCGGACCTTCTAATTGAAGACCAGTGAAATGAGGCCCTTCCTCAAGCCTAATTTGATCCCCTGCGCGTTTAGAAATCAACTTTGGAAGAACAAGAGTCCAGAGTTGAAGTTTGAAGCTTGACTCAAACCTTGTCGAGACAACAACGTTGTCTCGAGACAACCAATGGTGATTTTTTCTGAGAATTCTGCATTACCGAAACTGCATTTGTAGATTATGCTTAATGAGGCGTTAAAGATATAGTTGACATTATCGAAGAAGGCTGTCCTGAGCTTGAAGATGGATCATAAAGCACCGTATGAGTACTTCAGAACACTCGAAGACTCAGCCTTCATTGGCTGAATTGAGAAAAGCTCAGCCAAATGAGAGTTGTTGAGAACTATTTTATTCTAGAAGCGCTCCGAAAGTAGATCCCAGCAAAATATTAAATTAAGATATTACAATAAATTGCAAAATTAGATATTTATCAAATATTTCTAAGACCTTTCTAAAGAATTCAGGTACGTTTATTTAAAACCTCAAAATTCAATTGCCTCATTTTACATATTTTTTAAATACCAGTTTAGTTTAGTTTAGTTTATATGCGGGCGGGCAGCCCCTGTGGAGCCCTGCTGGCGCTCAAGCTCTAAAGCCTATCGTGCGACACCCTTAACGATTCGCTCTCAGTTGCTGACCCCAGACCTCTTGGTAAAGCCCAGTATGTCAACTCCTGGAACCCGCCTTCCACGTCTCGGTCGGCTTGATTTCGCTGAAAACCCGGGAAATGGACTTTCATCAGTTGAATCAGCATTAATTCTTTGTTTTCGGCAAACTCACCATCATCTAGCCTTATGAACCCGAGGCAAGTCAGGCTCTTGTGGAGCCTCAAGGTGTCCGAAATATCCTTTGATTCCTCGCAGATTTAGTTTAACAATTTAGTTCTGTTTGTCTTGTTGCACAAAGTTCTAGTCTTTAACGGAGTTTCTCCAGGTGGATGTTCCGCCATTCTGCTCTTTTCCAAGTCTTAATTGTACTTGTGGGGCAATTGTTCTCATATGATATAGTCAGTGCCCTTCGCAGAAAATCCGCGGCGTGCTCTAACTCATCTATGGTACCGCAGCTTGTGAGAATTCCACAAGCCTGCCTTTGAGTTTTTTTTATATGAGTCCCAAAGTTTATTTCTGGTGTTTCTGATCTTTGAAACCACCAGTTTTCCTAGGTCTAAACGGAACAAGATATATTTGTGGTCCGAGAGAGATTTTTCATTGGAGCCCGCTAGGTATTTAATTAAATCTCTTCCTCTGCCGTTGAGGTTTGTGCTCCACCACACTGTATGCAGAGAAATCCTGTTCTCCTGGTAGTGCTAAGTTAAAGCCTACATCTCTCTAGGAGGCGGGGGTACCTCAGAATCGCCCGGGAAATAAGCCGATGCGATAAACACCTATAGCCTTTCTCCGCTTCCGCCGCTGAGTCTCACATTGATAACAGTGAGGTCCCAGGAGTAGAGCTTAGGAGCCAAAATCGCATTCATACCCTTGAAGGATATCCATAACCTTGGTGGTTTTTCGCGTGTCCCCTTGCATATGGAGCCACACCCTCCCAAGCCACTAATCCTTTCCCGGTATAACCAAGGTTTTTGGATAAGGGCAATCCCTGTCTGCAGCACTGACATGCGCCTGGTTAGAACCGCCGAGGGGCCTTTGCTGTGTTGCAAATTAATCTGAATAATGGAGATTCCTGTCTGAGCCATTAATAGGCTAATTCGGGGCATTTCCGGACGCTTCTGGCCCCCCTATGATACCCAGATAGGTCACCCGGAATGTAACCCCACCCGCCCGTATATAGGTCCGGTAATTCAGAGCCGCCAAGGCCCTGATTGAAAATTCGGGACGACCAACAACTATAATCCAGCCCTTCCCCTTCAGACTGGTTCCCTGCCTGTTGGAATACACCTTTCACGAATCGGTTTGTAAAGTGGGGTTCTGGCAGCTCAGACGCCTTACGATAGTCGACGGATCCTCGAAGATGTCAGGAATCAGTACAATGGCTACGGGGTACCTTTGGCGACACCCCATCGCCTTGATCTCTAGGTTTAGTCCCTCCTTGAGCCAGTCCCGCCTCCATATGTCTGCGGCCTCCACTACAATAGCCTCGACCTGATCAAAATATCGTTGAATCTGGGGGCGCGGTCCTCGCGAGGTAAGAAGTCAATCTCTTCAGAGATTTCCTTCCTCAGCCTGCCAACTTCTTGCGAGCTAGACTTGCTTCCGGATAAGCCGCCGCAACGACAACCTTCTTTCTCTGGCCTGTAGAACAACCCTTAAGAGTAGATCTAGATGATGTTTCCGCGGCCATAGCCCCCTGTGAGGTGCCTTGGCTGCTGTTTGCAGACCGCGCTAAGCGAGCTCTCCTTCTCTGTGCACCACTACAATCTCTTTTCTTACGGAGTGCCCCGTTAGCTGTTCTTCCGCCGTGACAAAATATTATTGTCATCGGTATCAGAAATCGGCACCGCTCCTGGTGGGCTGGCCCCTTAGGAGCCGTCCACCTTTGAAGGTGAGTTAGATGAGGGTCCTGGATCAGAGCCCTTATTGACTTTATCAGTTTTTTGTGTGTAGCCCATTTGGTCCCACGAAAATCTAGGCGATTAAACAACACCGCCTGCAGAGCCCCGCTTGCAGGAGATAGGTCTTCTTACTATGGGATTCGACCTGGTTTCACAAACTCTTCGTTAAGACACCTCCTTTGTGACTCCGGCGTGCCCGCCTCGAATGAGTGAGGCGCGCCGGGGTATTCAAGGATTTGGTAACCCTGGTGCCATTCAGCCCTTAACATGGCGACCAAATCGTGGCCTGGGAGCATTAGAATTCGCGCCCTCGATGTTCCAGGAGGCTTTTCTATTACCCCGTGGAAGGATCGCTCCTTGATTAAGATCCCACAGACTAAAGTCCGTCAGTTCCCCAGAGCAGCTACACTTTGCGATGCAGCCCCTCTAGTTCACCTATTCCAGATCTATAGTCCGATGAGACCCTGAAGCCCTCCCGCTAGCTACAAGATTGTTTTATACTAGAAGTGTGTTACAGCCATTTTGCCCACCATATCTCACTATGATTTTCTCATGTATTTTGCCCCACTAAACACGAAAATCACACTAAAAATTTGTTTTATGGAAGCGTTTTCGAGATATCGATGTTCGATTTTTTTTTTTCAATTTTCAGAGTTGTTCCGACGTTTTTGAGTATATCTCGAGTTCTAATTGAACTATTTCCCTAAACGAGCATTCAAATTGAAGGCAACTGAATCCTCTACAACTTTCTTTACTTAAGTTTTTAGATCGGCCCAGTAAATGAGATGCTAGCGATTTCAATATGTTGTTTAATATTTGCGATTTATATTCTTCCCAGGACGATATGTGAATTTTCGAACTCTATTTTTGCCAAAAAATATAACTTTTCCAACTTATTAAAATCGCTAGCAACTGAACTACTGGGCCGATCTGAAAACCTTAGAATATAAAGTTCTGTAGGATTCAGGTGCCTTCAATTTGAGCACTCGTTTAGGAAAATCGGTCAATTAGTGGGCAGAAAAAAATTTCATTTTGTAAACTTGTATAATTTATGCGTAATATTACATTTTCTAATGTTCACCTTGCTTGAGGTTACCTTTCGAAAAAATCATTCAACGCAAAAATTATAACAGATAACAGTAATTCACAGATATTACAGATCTTACAGAAAATGTTGTCGTAATTGGACATTATTAATATTAGAAAAGTAGTAAACATATTATTATTATGTATATTATGTAGATCCTGAAAAAAAATTTCATTATTAAGTATGTTGCATAGAAATGCAAATAAAAATCTATAAATATGTTACATATTGCATACATGCTATTTCTGAAAATGTATCCGGAAATAATAGAAAATGTAATCGTAATTAAATATTGTTAATATTAGAAAAGTAGTAAACATAAAATTTTGTGTATTATGTAGACACTAAAAATAATGAATATTGCATTATTATGTGTGTCACATAGAGATGCAAATGAAAAATATAAATAAAAATATTTTATATATTGTGGAGGATATAATAGAACATGTTGTCGTAATTGAATATTGTTAATATTAGAAAAGTAGTAAACATAATATTATGTATATTATGTGCACACTACAAATAATAAATATTGCTTAATTATGTATGTTGCGTAGTGTGGGTGACGTGAGATCGTAGAGTGAATGGTCGTTGAGTTGTTGAACTGACTGGCTTTATTTGTTGAACTAGAATATACTGCACTACACTATGTTACACGAACACTGTATGCCCGTACGTCCGACTGGAGTGAAAAACGACGAGTGACTGACTTGGGGTGAAGCGCGGCAGCCGATGGGGGGGATCTTGGCGGCCCTTTCGTGGCGCCCTCCATGGAAACGAACGGAAACAAAACATACCGCCCGCCTCGTTCCTTGAACGACTACTAGCCGCCCGCCGTAGAGGTCCAATTTTCGTGCTCGGATTCAACTGAAGCAGCTTCCAGTGGTCGCTCCGATGAAGCGTGCAAAGGCAGCGATGCTAACTTGGTAATTTGCCGCACATATTCGCCATGGGAGGTTCTGATGGTGGCAACTTGTACCAGACCGTCCTTGCCGGGGTGTGTTTTAAGAATGCGAGTCAAAGGCCATCGCCCATTGATTGACAGAAGACTGGGGTCGACCACCACGACCATATCTCCGACCTTGAAGTTCCTTCGAGATCGAGTCCATTTCGTTCTCTGCTGAAGTTTGTTTAGGTACTCGAGACTCCAACGGTTCCAGAACTGATTGCGGAGGGCTCTGACTAGCTTCCAATGGGTCATGTGATCAGGATTTTGTCCTTGCGCTTCGATATCCGGTATTGAGGTCAACGGTCCTCCAATGGCAAAGTGACCTGAGGTCAAGGCGTCGATATCATCAGGATCGCCCGTCAATGCCGTGAGTGGGCGACTATTGAGAACCATTTCGATGCTCGCTAAGAGCGTGCTGAACTCTTCGTAGGTGAGCCGGCGAGTTCCCAGAATGCGTTTGAGGTGTGTCTTCACCAGCTTGACCCCGGCTTCCCAGAGGCCCCCAAAATGAGGAGCTCCTGGGGGATTAAAGTACCATGTTACTTCCTTTGTCGCGAGCGATCCAGAAACCTCTGTCCAATTCAGCTGCGAAGATTCAAAAGCTTCCCGTAACTCAAAATCAGCCCGATGGAAATACGTGCCGTTGTCGCTCCACATCTCTGAAGGATTGCCTCTGCAACTGAAGAATCTCGTCAAAGCCGCCATCAAGCTGTCGGTTGTCATATCGCCAACGAGTTCGAGATGCAACATTTTTGTGGCGAAACACACCAAAACGACGATGTAGCCCTTGGTTGAGCGAACGCCTCTTCCCTTTACGGAGAGTATTTGGAAGGGTCCTGCGTAATCCAATCCGGTCTTTGAGAAAGGTCGACTCGGAGTGACACGCGCCGCTGGGAGAAGAGCCATCGCTTGGTGGGCTGGACGGGCTCGAGAGCGGATACAAATGACACATTTCGCCAGGGCGGAGCGGAGTTTCCTTTTTCCTCCAAGGATCCAGGCACGATGTAGCATGTAAGCGTATGTTGTTCGAAAACTTCCATGTAATGAGCGTTGGTGTGCCCAACTGATGATGAGGCCTGCAAGTGAGCAGCGTCCATCAATCACTGGTGGGTGTCTCTCTGCTCTGACGATCCCATCACTGTCGATGAACGTGCCCAAACTTTGAAAGGGAAGACGCGCGGATGTGGAGGTTGGTGTTCGCAATCGTTCGAGCTCTTCTTGAAGCCATAGGGATTTACTCAGGCGAATACAAACATGAAATGCGGTCTTCAATTCGTTCACGGTGATGAACTTCCCTTTGGGTTCGGGGTTTTTTCGGCGATGTTTAGTCCAACGAGGCATGTATGCGACGTCTCGGATGAGTCTTCCGACATCAGAGTATCTATCCAGGAGTTCCGTGTCGCAGCTCTTGAGTGCGCAACAAAGCTTGGCGGTCGGAAAATCGACGACCGATTCAACCGGAGCTGGACTGTTGATGGAAGGCCAAAGATCATCGGAGGAGGCGAGCCAATCAGGACCAGTCCACCAAAGCTTGCACGATAATAATTGTGCAGGGTCGATACCAAGCGTGGCTAAATCTGCCGGGTTGGATTCCGTTCGACGTAATTGTCTATCAAAGCGTTTCCAGTGGGCTCACTCGCCCGCAGCCAGTGTAAGACTATTTGAGAGTCAGTCCAGGCAACGCAATTTGCGTAGGGTACGTCTAATTCAGAGGCCAACGATCGTAGCAATTGAGCCGCCAGCAATGAGGCTCTGAGTTCCAAACGAGGAATGGTCATTCTTGGGACTTGGGTGGCAGGTGGCCGGAAACTCCGAATTGGCGAAAGTCTCGCCTTGGCGGTGAGAAGCCGAGTGCAGGTCTGAATCGTAGGTGAATTTACACGCGAGTAAACTGTGGCGGCCATAGCCCGATGGCTGGCATCTGAGAACACATGTAACTGGAGCTCGGCAGTCGGCTGCATGTCGATCCATCGAGGGATATATAGTTCACCTATGGCCTTGAGATTTGTCGTGAATTCAATCCATCGGTTGATGTATGAGTGTGGAATCGGTTCGTCCCACTCAAGACCTGCTCTCCACAAATCCTGGACAAGTAGTTTCGCTATTAGATTGACGGGCGCGATCCAACCGCAAGGATCGAACAATCTGGCAATAGTGGCTAAAATGTTGCGCTTCGTCGAGTTATGCAGGTCAATCTCGGGTGGCGACAGACAAAAACAATCGTTCCGCGGATCCCAGCAAACGCCGAGCTCGTTGATAAGGCCGTCGCTGCATAGTTCCAGCCAGGTCGGGCGGAGACGGTCTTGTTCGGGTAAATCTTCTAGCAGCTCTGGTCGATTGGCGACCAATTTGCGGAGCGGGAATCCACCTAGCTGCAGGAGATGAACGAGCTGATCCCGTAGCTGCTTCGCTCCTCGAAGGACATCGCATCCCGTCAAGATATCGTCGACAAAGCGATCCTTCAAAAGTGCTCGAGCTGCATTTGGCCAGACTGACCCATGATCCGTGCACAATTGTTGCAGGGTTCTCCGGGCGAGATAAGGTGAGCATGACTCACCATACGTCACAGTCAATAGTTGGTAGTGTACGACTTGGTCATTCTCACGGGCACTCCACACGATGCGTTGCAAATCGATGTCTTGTTCGTTCACCAGAATCTGCCGATACATCATGCAAACATCGGCGCCGAAAGCGATCCTGTGGCGTCTCCATCGGATGAGTACGTGGCCCACATTGGTTTGCAGTTTTGGCCCGGTGTGAAGCGTGTCGTTGAGACTGTAGCCAGTGGACGTGGGTCTGGATGCATTGAAGACCACTCTCAGGTGGCGATGATTATCTCCCCGTTGCCAAATTCCATGATGTGGTATGTAGTAAGTGGGGCGAACGTTCTCGCGAAGCTCGGTTGGAGGTATGGGTCTCCTGTGACCAAGTCGAGCGTATTCCATCATGAAACAGCTGTACGCCTCTGCCATTTCGACGTCCTGATTTAATCGCCGATGCAGGGAGCTTAGGGAGGCGAAGGCTCCGTTCAAACTCTCGCCGTGCATTTTCGAACCGTCTTGTCTCAATGGTAGGTGAACTATATATCGTCCTTCAGAAGTTCGTTGGTGACGAGCGAAGATGCCTTCACACTCTTCGTCCAACGGGGACGGGCGTCAGACCCGTGGCAAATCCTCCAATTCCCAGAACCGTTGCATTAAGGAAATGAGCTGATCGTGTCATGTCGTCTCCGGGCAGGCGAGAAGTGTGGTACAAGTGGTCGTTGTCGGATGAACATCTCTTGACGGCGCTCTGCCTGTTATGGTCCAACCAAAAGCGGTCCGTTGAGCCATCATATCGTTTCGCCGGAGCAGCTCGGGTCGCAGGAAAAAAGGGTAAACGTCGGCCCCAAGTAGAAGATCGACAGCTCGAGGATGGCCGAACCGTGGGTCGGCGAGATCCAGTCCTTGCCAGTCGCGCATCGTTTCCTCGTTTTTAAATCCAGCCGGTGTAGCGAGGTTCAATTCCTGGAGTGGTGGTCCATTGGACTGCCCGCCACTTCACTGATGGTGATCGCCGTTTTGTGTAAGGAGGCTTGAAGTTTGCGAGCCAAACTAATTGATGTCAATGTCAATTCAGCACAGGGATCCAGCAAAGCTCGCACCATCACAGGTTGCCCGTCCTGGGCAACGTGTCCTGGGCAGTTCCAGATGTCTCAGGAGGTGCCGTGCCAGTCCGAGAAAATTTATCCGGAGAAGGTTCGTTTGATGGTGGCGCTTCTCGCTTGCGATCCATTGGGTGGAGCATGGTGTGATGACGGCTCTGGCAGATCATGCAAGTCCCGGGGGATGGGCAATTGCTTGTGGAGTGGCCTGGTCTCAAGCAGTTTAAACAGAGACCCAGCTTCGTGGTGAGTTGTGTGCGTCCCATCGACTTTAACCAGATGAAGCTGCTGCAGCGACTGAGGTAATGAGGACCGCGACAATGTTTGCATGGAGCTCGAACCGCTCGAATAGCTAAAGCCCTGTAGCTGCGTTGTTGGCGTTGCTCCAAGGATGTCGGCGTGTAAGCTCGGTTCGTTTAAGTGCTCGGTGGCCGTGAAGATTCTGAAGAGATGAGAGTGCGCTGGCGTCGTTGTAGAAACTGAGAAAGAACAGCGTAGTTTGCTGAAGGGTCGGCATCCAGGTCACGGTATGCATCAGCGCGTTCGAGCTCGTCCTTTCAAGCTCGTCGAGTCTCTGGATCCATGCACGTTGTAGCGATCGACACGAACCAATCATCCCACATGTTGACAGGACGATCAAGCGCTCGAAGTTGATCGCGGTGACGATCTAGCGTGTCGATCAGTCGTTGGAGTCCAGCCGCCGTCTCGTGTCTCATTGGTGGAATGTTGCGTAGGGCCATGAGGTGATCTTGGACCAACAAGCGCGGGTGGTCATAGCGCGACTCCAGTAATGTCCATGCCGTGGCATAGTTGGCCCCTGTCACCTGCATGGTGTCTATTGCGTTATCAGGTTGCGGAAATGATCTCGGAACGTCTCCCAATCCTCACGTTTCCCGGAGAACATCGGAACGTCTATGGGCGGCAGCTTCCATCCTCCTCGCACATTTGGGTGGATGGCTGCGGGGAGCGCGACTACGTTGTTGGCTGCTGGTATGGGGGCCGGTGCAGGTTCGAATCTGCGTTGCTGGTCGTAAATTCGAGTGCGTGCGTTGATGTACGCATTCTCGATGTCTGCGTAGGAATTGTCAATATCCTAGTCTGCATCTGGAGGCTGATGGATGAGTCCCATGTGATTCGCCTGGTATGCCGCCCAATAATTCTCCAATAGCTCGAGACGAAAGTCCAGTGCCCCAGGTGTCCAGTCGGCCTCGGGCTTATCCAGAACTGCTGCGCAGCATCGTCGCAACACGTCACTCAGCGCTTGTTGCGTGGTCAGCTAGCTGCGATCCTCCCTGTAATAATAGTGCGATCGACTCGACAGTTACTGGAGCATTGAAATAAAGTCGAGTCCCGCCCGCCAAATGCGCCACAGTCAATGAAAAGAAAAAAGGAAGAGGAGGCATTTAAGTATTTGCACCGCCTGTGTGTGCGTGCGTAGGAGAATTCTCGACCGTGAGTGGGAGATTGCTCGAGAGAGAGAGAGAGAGAGAGAGAGAGAGAGAGAGAGAGAGAGAGAGAGAGAGATGCGTGCAGGACAAATTCGACTGCCTCTCCCACCTCTCTCGTGAGATGAGGAAAGTTCTCGACCGTGAGTGGGAGATTGCTCGAGAGAGCGGGAAGGAGAAATATGCGTGCAGGACAAATTCGACTGCCTCTCCCACCTCGCTCCCACATCCTTTGTTCGTTATGAGAGACCAAGATATCGTATTCGCTATGAACTGTAACTTACATGGCGAAGACTGCCGTCGACCCGCAATTGATGAATCTTCGTCTCTGCTTCCAATGTCGGCCGGCGCCTTGCTGATCTCCGCACCACGATCACCTCCCTGGAGTGGATGAATCCGGCTCGAAGGATCAATGTTTCTTCGTCGTGGAAGGAGTGGGTGACGTGAGATCGTAGAGTGAATGGTCGTTGAGTTGTTGAACAGACTGGCTTTATTTGTTGAACTACAATACACTGCACTACACTATGTTACACGAACACTGTACGCCCGTACGTCCGACTGGAGTAAAGCACGACGAGAGACTGACTTGAGGTGAAGCGCGGCAGCCGATGAGGGGGAGCTTGGCTGCCCTTTCGTGGCGCCATCCATGGAAACGAACGGAAACCAAACACGTAGAAATACAAATCAAAAAGTACAAATACAATTATTTTCTATATTGCTTAAACGCTTTTTCTGAAATCCTACACCACTCTTTAGATTTTCTACCTGCTTTAGAAGTATAATAAGATGAATAAATCCCAATAAATGTGTATCAGCGGTAAGTAAGCCTCTAATTCTAATCAACAGTGAACGCATATGCGATGCCGAATAGTCCAAGTTTACCTGTTTACAAATAAAATTTCTCGCTGATTAATATTTTGAGAGAAAACGGATTTTAATATGAAAGTCAAAATCTGGTTCATATATTTACCATCTTCGAATTATAAAATTCAATTATCCTTTAGTTCACAACTGAAGGTTCTAAGTAGTAATGGTTATTTTCATTTTAAACTGACACGTATTTTATGCTGTTGGACTCAAGCTCTAGCCTCAAAATTGAATCACTTCATTTCACTAAGTAAATACTAGAATGAAATACTTTTTTAGATACTAAGTAGTACTTCTTTTGCGAATAAAAGTGTGAATGAAAGAGAAAGAACTGTTCAATATTGCAATTTTTGTTTGAATGAATTTTTCGAATGATAACATCAAGTACCTTGAATATTAGAATAATTTATTATATCATATATATTATATATATGTGTTATATGGGTGTCCCAGTACTCAAAAAACATTTTTGTATTTTTGAATTCTACAAAAAAAATGGCGTCGAAAATAATTATAAAAAATTTGTGCTAAAGTTAATAATTACCGAGTAATTAACAATTAAAGATGAACCAATCACAAGCACGCGTTAGAAGGTCGACAATCCATGTTCCGTCGACAAGAGTGGCTGCATAAACAAGTTTAGTTCGTATAATTTCTCCTCCGTTCGCTTTTCCAGTAGGTTGTGACTCTCTGGTATAACTTCACACGTCAACGAGATACAAAAATTGCAAAAAATGTTTTCCACAATCAACCAACTTAGACAACATTCTCATGGATTCTGTAAATTCCCTTGAATTTTGTAGAATTTTCGAGAACTCAGTGGAATTCTCCTGAATTCTGAAGAATTCTCTTGAATTCAGCAGAATTTTCTTAAAATCAGTGAAATTGTCTCTAACTCTGTAGAATTCTTCTGATTTCAGCAGAATTCTTTTGAATTCAGTGGAATTCTCTTGAATTTTGTATCATTCTCATGAATTCAGTATAATTCTCTTGAATTATATAAAATTCTCTTGAATTCAGTAGCACTCTTTCAAGTTTGGCAGAGTTCTCTTCAATTCAGCAGAATTCTTTAACGTTCGGCAGAATTCTCTTGAGATCAACAGCATTCTCTTGAATAATGTAGAATTCTCCTGAATTCAGTACAATTTCCTTGAATTTATCATAATTCTCTGAAATTCTGTAAAAATATCTTGTAAATTCAGTAGAATTCTCTAGAGTTAGGCAGAATTCCTTTGAATTAATGATAATTCTGTGGAATTCTGTATAAATATCTCGTGAATACCGTAGAATTCTCTTTATTGGTGCATTCTCTTAAAATCTGTATAATTCTCTTGAAGTCTGTAGAATTCTCTTCAATTCAGTAGCATACTCTTACGTTTGGCAAAATTCTCGTGAGTTGAACAGAATTCTCTTGAGATCGGCAGAATTCTCGTGCAATCTGTAGAATTCCCTTGAACACTTTTGAACTCATTACAAATCTTTAAAAACTTCTAAATTCATTAGAATAAGCTTTGATTTTTTTTAAATTCATTAGTCTTTCCAATTTTGATTATTGTGAACGTTACAAGAAATGTCAATGAAGTTCCATTGAAAAAATGCGACACGCAAGAGTCATAATTAAATGTTTGATGATTTCAGTGCAGTACGGAAATCAAGAGAGCTCTACTCAGTTCAAGAGAATTCTACGGATTGCACGAGAATTCTGTCGATCTCAAGAGAATTCTACTAAATTCAAGAGAATTCTACTGAATTTACGAGATATTTTTACAGAATTCCAGAGAATTATGATAAATTCCAGAAAATTATGATAAATTCCAGAGAATTATGATAAATTCTAGAGAATTATGATAAATTCAAGGAAATTCTACTGAATTCAGGAGAATTCTACATTATTCAAGAGAATGCTGTTGATCTCAAGAGAATTCTGCCGAACGTTAAAGAATTCTGTTGAATTGAAGAGAGTTCTGCCAAACTTAAAAGAGTGCTACTGAATTCAAAAGAATTTTACAGAATTCATGAGAATGTTGTCTAATTTGGTTGATTGTGGAAAATATTTTTTGCAATTTTTGTATCTCGTTGACATGTGCAGTTACACCAAAGAGTCACAACCTACTGGAAAAGCAAACGGAGGAGAAATTATGCGAACTGAACTTGTTTATGCACACACTCTTGTCGACGCAACATGGAACGTCGACCTTCTAACGCGTGCTTCTGATTGGTTAAAATGTTTTTTGAGTACTGGGACACCCTGTATATAATATTATATATATATATATTAGAAATTTGACAAATATTAACTCTTCCAATTTATTATTATTTCTTTATTTATTAAATATATATACCATACCACGCTGAAAAACCCAGTTCTCGTCAGATCACTGAAGTTAAGCAGCGTTGGACGCGGTTAGTACTTGGAGGGGTGACCATTCAAGAATACTGACATGAGTGCTGTTGGCACATCGTGGGTGCGGTGAGCCCACACTTGTAGTTATTTATAACTACAAGAAAAACCTAGAAACACTACCCGAATCGGGTAGTGTCACGCCTACCCTGAAAGGGAAATGGTTTAATGGTATATAAGCTCTGCGTTAGCTATCACGCACTAAATTTTTATAATAAGTTACGAAAAAGATTAAAACTTTCTTAACAGCACGAAGAAGGATATTATATCATATGTTATTATTCTTCATTATTATTATTGTATCATATTATATTATTAATTATTACATTATATATTCCTCTAAGCCACGAAGACACGCTACTAGCAGATTTGTAGGCGATTGAAACTAGACCGGATGACTGCAGCCAGACGTACGTTCTATCTACTATTTCTTATGCTTTTTTAGAATCATAGACGCTTCATCCCAAATGATAACATCACATTCTCGTAGGTTTTTTTTATTAGACTGTAATATAAAAAATGTAGTTTTTGATGTTAGATCTGATGGTATTCTAAACGCACGGCGACTTTTTATACGACCAGGGAGTAAAATTGATGCAATACCCGTCCATGCAATTGACACTACTTTTTTCCGTTTCCTAAAAAAATAATAATTCAATGCCCGAAACAAAATCAGATGAAGAACAATTTTCTGAATTTAAAACTTCATTAATTTATTGCAATGCCTTTGTAAATTACTATTCAAAAATACTTCTATCAAAAA
This sequence comes from Andricus curvator, assembly GCA_932195095.1. NCBI lineage: Eukaryota > Metazoa > Arthropoda > Insecta > Hymenoptera > Cynipidae > Andricus > Andricus curvator. The sequence goes on from CAKNYM010049738.1 coordinate 152,377, forward strand.
AATCTTTAAAATTATCCCAAACTTTACATGAAAACATAACATTATTAGCAATTAGAAACAAAGCCGAAAATTTTCTTAACTCTTTTGGCATCATGATCTTATACGCTTCCTAAAAAATTTTAACAACTTGAATGTCATTTTCTACCAGTCCCATCACAGAAGTCAAGCTAGACGTTAAAATGGAAAAAGCTCAGAACCCAGTATCCGACAACGGACTTAAATAAATTAAGTATTAGAGCCACAAAAATAATATGTTTATAGATTTTGGGGTTGCTGATTATGAATGTAAGGTTCAAAAATGGAAAATTTCGGACTAAAAGCTGTTAACATTCATAGATCTTTCTGCAGAAAAAAATGGTAAGGTGTTCATATTTGAAATACGTATTGCTAAGACACTGCAAAATAATATAAAATGAGTTTGACCAAGGATCAAGGGTTGAAATACCCTTAAATTGAGTGAACCACTCTCTAAAAATGGGTTTTGACGATTATTTTGGAAAGGTTTCTTTAGACAAAAATGCTGTAGCACAGAGAAATAGTACATAGAATTTACAAGCAGAAAGATAATATACGTTTTGCCTGAGTGGGCTATATTTTCCGAGTAATTCACCCTGGGAGTGGAGGGTGAGTTTTACCTCGCGGCTCGCACTCTCTTTTCTTAGCTCATATCTCGAAATGAGGTCGTTTCTCGATTCAACTGTTCACAACTAAAATTTTATCACAGAAGATTCTCTACAATTTTAGTGAAAGACATTTTCATTGAGAAACGAGTCCATTTCGAGATACGAGCTAAGATATGAGTGGTATGAGCTAAGATATGAGTGGACACAGGGCACGACGAAATCACAACGAAACCGACGAAACCCTCGTGTGTCTTGAGGATACGAAGCGACCCAAGGATGACAGCTTTCTGCATATATCTCGCAAGTTCCTTGGAATGTTTTTGGTGCACGGGTATAGCGTTGAGATTATGAATCATTGATAGTTTCGCACCTCCGAATACACCTATCACAAGGGCAATTACTTTAACCGAATATTTTTCGTACAGTCGCTGAAATTCCTCTTTAAGGTCTTGATATCCCTCTTCCTTTTCCTTCTCCTTGGCAGTGATGTTGTAGTCGACCAGAGCTCGGTTTGCTGACAATAGTTTAGATGGAAATGCGACGAGGAACTTCATGGCGCGTATGCACACTCTGTGGTGCTAGAAACACCCAGACCTTCAGCACGTTTCGATTCAATCATTGCGAAATCAACGTGCCACCTCTGGAAAAATGGATATGTACGCGGAGCGCTTTTCCAACCGCTGCTTGAGCAAGCTGCAGATGCACATGAGGAAGGGACATCAAGACCAACAGCGGAAAGCAGGCACCTTCTGAAAGATGATAGCGATTTCAGGACAAGGAGGAACATTAACATGCAGGTTCCTCCTAAGCCCCAAGATTTGGCTGAAATGGATGCCTCCCTTCGTAAACATATCTCGCTGGAGTTCGACCTTTGGACCATCAAATGCTCAGTTTATGGTTCTACGAGAGCTTTGGCTGATTCAAATCGAAGGCTAAAACCGACAATAAATCAAAAGACCAAAAGATTTTTGCATCAACTAAACAAGAAGATTCGATGGGAAGAGCAGTATGCGTCCCTTCTTCAGTTTGTGATTGACTATATAACATCTGGTAGACCGTTCACGGAAAGGGTTCGTAAGTTTGCGCAAAAACTGAGGACCGACAATCACACCCTGAACAAGTCAAAGCTGCTGACAATCAAGCAGCATATTGTTGACAAAGTACGGATGTTATCGGACACAAGGAGGAGAATACAGAAGAGGGAGAAATGGATCAAGCAGAATCAACAGTTTCTCACTGACTCATCGCGCTTCTTCAGCGATATTCCAGTTTCTGTCAAAAATCCACCAAAGCCTAACGAGGTAGAGACTTTTTGAATGGAGGCCCGAGTAAAAATCAGAAGTATGGGAGTGATCAATCATTGACTTTCCAAAGTATATAAAATGTATGGTAAATGACACGATCCCATACTTCAAGTATATTGAAATAGTATAGATAAAGTATATATAAAGTAAAGCTGAAGTATGGTTAATGTATAGCTAAAGTATAGCTGAAGTATAGCTGAAGTATGGGATATACTTCATATATACTTAAGTATAGCTGAAGTACAGATTATACTTCATTTATACTTAAGTATGGCAAAAGCATCGGACATAGAATTGCACTCATTTGTTCTTCAAGATACCCTAGCAACGTGATAAAACATAATGAATCATAAATGACAGCTCGTCCAAAAATGTAAAAAGTTCGCGATTCAAGTGATTTCGTGAGGCAAATATGTTTTGAATATTATTCGTGAGGATATACAATATGCAATGGATATACAATGGACTACTTATATGACTCTTATGTCATATATATATATATATTGGTAAGAGATCCAGAATCTTTGATTCCTAAATATAATATTGGTAGCATAAAAAGGTTTGATAAAATTGTTACTTAGGTGAAAAGTTTAGTGTTAAATTTCATAAAGTTAAATAATTCATGTCACAATTAACATTTTACTTATTTGCATTTCACTTATTTTAGAATTTAAAAACAATATTCTTTGACCTTGTGAAAATCATGCTTCTGGATCTCTATTTTCATGTATTTCAGATAACTGATTATCTCCCATCAGCAATGATACGGCTATACCTACTATAGCCACACTTTTCCTATCCTTTAGACATAATCTACATACTTGAGCTATACTTAAAATATATACTTCAGCCATACTTTGACTGAACATTAGCTATACTTGATCTATATTTCAGTTATACTGCAGCTATACTTCTCAGATATACTTTCAAAATAGTTCCCCTATACTTCAACTATACATTGTTATACTTTAGCTATATTTGAGCTATACATCCACTATACTTCATTCAAACATACATGAAGTATGGGATCGTCTCAAATGCCATACTTTTACTATACTATCTGAGAGATCACTCCCATACGATTTCACAGATGTTTTCCTAGATCAATCCCATACCAAAATTTTTTTACCCGGGGGTATAAAATATCCCGAAAACACTGGAGTTGAAAGAAAATACTGACACTATTATCCGCTTCAAGACGTTTTGCGACAAACTTATAACGTATGAGAAGGAATGTCGATCAATCACTTCCCATTAGGTGAAAAAAGCATTCAGGGGCACGAAGAACGTTTCCGCTGCAGGACCAGATGGTATCAAGAACTTCGGGTGGAAGAAGTTTACTTCTAGAGAATTGCAGATCAATAACATGTTTGAACACACTGTATAGAATCTTTACAGCTGTCATAAACAACAGGATTGTTCAAGGAATTGAGCCTGTGCGGAGAGAGATGTACAAACAACGTGGCTCGAAAAAAGGTGTAGCAGGCTGCTGAGAGACCCTGCTAATTGACAGATGCGTCTGCAAAGGCGCAGCAGCTGATCAGCGCGTCCTGTCAATGGCCTGGATTGACCCCCAGAAAGCTTTCGATTCAACCTCTCATAGACGTATCATCTGTCTATTGGAAAGCTTGAAGGTTTATCCACACGTAGTGAGATGCATAGAGAGATTGTTGACCTTTTGTAAAAGTAGATTTACTGTCTCATCTGGAAATTATGGGGTGACAAACGAACAACGTCACGTTCCAGAGGGGAGTCTTTCAAGGCGATACGATGAGCCCTTTGCTTTTCTGCATCACACTTCTGCCTAGTGATGCCGTCCGAGACGAGAAATACCAGGTCTGGCCCGCTTTCGCCTCGTTCAATCCTCGGTTCCGTCTTGTTTTCCCGGGTCTATACCTCGGTTTGTCTCTTCGCAATCTTCCTCGTCCCGTCTCGTCCTTCCTCGTTCTCGCCTCGGTTTTTGCAAGGAATGCGACAGATGTGCGCTAGTGGAGCGGACAGTTCGCGGGAGCGTTCTTTTGCCACCTTGACGCGCTAATGCCAATTCGCGTTTTTTAATGAATAGTTAAAGTCGAAATATGATTACATATTATACTTTTTTGTCCACTACTGAATAATTTGATGTCAAACACGAGTATGTTACAATTTTTTTAAAGATTCACCTTCACTCTATTTGTATGTTATTTCGTTCTTATTAAAAATGTATTTTGCCAATTATAACAATAGAATATATGAAAGAGAAAGGTAAAAAGTTTGGTATATTTTTAAGTCATTTGGAGATTAAAGAATTTCACACTAATTTAATTTTTTTTTATTTTACTAGACTATTACGTGCGCGCGCGAGCGCGCGCTAACTTTTTGTCTTCATTTTTCTCCTTTACTCAATTTTCGAATCACTATTTGTTCGCTCAAATTTCTTGACCAATCAAATTCTTGCTGAAATTATATTCTAAAAGAATGTATTCAGTGAATCCATGTAACGTAAAATGTACTATTACTAATTATAATAGTAAATGTCGAGACATAATTTGAAGATTTCAAGTGCACGTTATGTAATTTGATATTTTGAAAAAAAACATAATTTTTGTACAATGACATTTGCGGGTACTTTCACGGCTATTTAAAATAATTATATGATTGAGTATGTGAGCTAAACGTCATAATCATGAGAGGATATGTGCAAATGTCATGAAGGTTAGCATCGTTAGTACATCCTTACATGAGAATGCATGAGACTTATTTGAAAAAATATTCTAAATGTAAAAGTAAGTTATAAATCGACGCCTCCATTCAATATGAGTCTATGTGCTGACAGCGCCGTGTATGAGACTATGCGCTGTGTATAAGCATAGGGTATAGTCTCACACAGAGCGCTGTTAGCACATAGACTCATATTGAATGGAGGCGTCGAAATGTATAAATAGTAATATTTTTCAAGTTTAAAATGTATTTGCGCAATTATGTTTTATTCTTTTATTGGTTGAAGACCTTTCAGTTTCAAGAAATAAAATCGACTATCAAAAATTTTAAGTTATAGTGCCCGATTCTGATCAAATCTATCCGATACTCCAACCTAAAATTTTGGCATACCTTATTTTATTGTAAATATGTACCAACTATGCTAACCTTCCTCACATTTCCACACAAAAGATAAATTATAATTCAATAATTATGTGGTTCAATATTGTGAAAAAATCAATTAGTATACAACGTAAAAATTAATGAACAAATATTTCCATTGAAACATCCAAATAAATTTTACTTTATATTTTTATGAAAATTATAATCATAACTAACATTTTAAATTAATTTCAGAAGAAATTAAAACATATTTACATATAATTGTGAGAAAGCAATTGAGATACTCATTCCAAAATAGCAGAAACATTTTAAAAAATTATATAGTTGCAACAGAGATATGTTAAATATAAATAAAGTTTCATTCCACGAATTATAACCAATATTCAACTACATAACCTTGAAATAAATAATTCATGCTTCTTAATATAGAAAAATTATAATTCAATCTTTATGTAATTTAACCCTCCGTTTGGCACATGGGTCCAGCCAGACCTTTCACGATTCAAAATGTTTTATTAGTATACTTCTGATTGAGTTAGTGACTTGAAACTCCCTGACTTTTCCTAAAATATCCTCAGCTATCATTTAAAAAAAAGAATTGAAAGGATACATGCCATACAAGGATAATTGCAAGGATATTTATTTAAATATACTTCGGTTTGGCACATGAGGCCTTGCCAGACCCCTATATATTTTATGTGGAAATGTATTAAATATGTATAATGCATTTTGAACATTTTAATTCGTTTTTTTAGTTTCTCTTAGTATTTTTCCATTCAAACTGCCTTTTATATTCTCTTGGCATCTTGCATACACATATGTTAACGTTATAAAGTGAACCCTGACTTCTCCTGCTTCCATTGCCATCACACCACTCACTTCCCATACCCTCACTTTCACTAACTTTCCCTCTCCTCAACTCCCCTACATTCATTCCTCACGCATCCGATCCACGCACTTTCTCACCCCCTTCACTTCTCTTACTTCTCCTTCATCTACATCACCATCCCTAACATTCTTCACATCTCTCACTTCTATTACTTTCTATCTCCTCCCTTTCCTTACTTCTCCCTCTCTTACATCCCAGACTTACATTCGCTTCTCCTACTTCCCAATCCCTCACATCCCACACTTCCAATCTCATCACTTCCCCATCTTCTACTTTCCCTAATTCCACTCCCATACTTCTCCTCCCCTCCCTTTCTTTACTTCTCTCTCATCTCCTTTCCCTCTTCTCAATTCCTCTAGTTTCATTCGCTTCTCTTACTTCTCCCTCCTCTACATCCCAACCCCACACATTGTACACATCCCTCAATTCTCCCACTTTCTACTCACTCACATTCCTTACTTCTCCTTTCTCTACTTTCACACCCCTCACATCTCTCACGTACACTTACTTCTCCTACTTCCCAAACCCTCACATCTCACACTTCAAATCACATCACTTCCCTTATTTCTCCATCCTCTACTTCCCCTAAATCCACTCACATACTTCTCCTACTTATTTTCCCTTCCCTTACTTCTCCCTCATTCACATAAATTCCATTTATAAGAATAACCCTTCGATGGCACACTTCCCGATGAGTAACATAGCTGGCATACTGGGGGCTTTTTGACCCCAAGCGAAAAAGGCTTTCCGCAAAGAGCTAATTCATTATTTTGAGTAGCTGAATTTGTTAAGACACTCTTGGATAGTTCCTTCAAAGAATGCTGTGGGTTATTTAGTTCAAAACTTCTTATTAATATGAAAAAAAGATTGTAGAAGTTAAAAAATAGAGAAAAGTGACATTTTTTATGATTTGTAGGGGGTATCTGGCTAAGGTGACAGGGCCGTGTAAGTACCATTTTCAAACGTTGAAGGGACTCAAATTAAGATTGGAAATGCCTGGAGACTTTTTGACCCCAGTGTGCCATCGAAGGGATAGTACAGATCATAATTAAGCGTAAAAATTAAGGGGAAAAAACAGATTTTCTTCACCTGTGAAATTTGTTTTTCTACATTAATTTTTTTTAGTTTTACCACAGTAGGTAATTAAATATATGCGAAAGCTGCTAGGAATAAGAAAAAACCAGAAATATATACCTGCATGCTATATAAATGCATTTCAATACACCTCCAAAAACGCAGTATTTCCATACATTTGTATGGAAATATACAGGGATCTGGCCAGACCACATGTGCCAAACCGAAGGTTATCGGAACATGTGCCAAACGGAGGGTTAATATTGTAAAAACACTAATCAGCTAATAATTAATTAATCATTTTTCAACAGTAAAAGCAATAAATAATTATTCCCATTGGAACATTTAAATAATGTTTATTTTATATTTTTCAAAAAATTAATTTTTTTATAATAATTTATGTTAGCTAATATTAAAAAATTAAAATTAAATCTTTAATTAATTTAATATTGTGCAAAAAAATAATCAGCTAATAAATAATCAATGAGTTCAGAACATGAAAAGAATTAAATCATTGTTTTCATCGAAGCATTCAAATAATGTTGATATTATATTTTTCTGAAAATTTCAGTCATCAACAACCATTTGAACTAATTACAGAAAAAATGAAAACATGTGTACATATAATTTGGAAAATTGAATTCAGATAACCATGTCTCATCATCAGAAACATTTTAAAAATTATGTAACTGGAAAAGGGGTATTTTAAATATAAATAAACTTTTATTATACCAATTATATGCAATATTCAATTACATAACCTTAAAGTAAATAATCATTCTATGTTACTTAAAGGAAAAAATTTAAATGCAATATGTTTTTTTTTTTTAATATTGTGAAAAAAATTAATCAGTCAGTTTACAAAATAAAAAGCCTGAAATAATTATTTTCAATAAAAAATTCAAATAATTTTCACTTTATATTATTTTTAATCTTCAAATTTCATTTCTGAAAATTTTAAATATTAATAACCTTTTATACTAATTTTCAGGAAAAAATAAAACTCATGAACATTGTACATATGATTTTGAAAATTGAATTCAGTTATTCATTTGACATCATAAATATTATGAAAAAATTACATCATTGTAATAGGGATAGGTTTAAAAAAATAAACTTTAATTACACTCTAATTATATCCAATATTCAATCACATCACCTTAAAGTAAATAATTAATTTATGTTACTTGATAGAGAAAAATTGAAATTAAATATTTATGTTATTTAATTTTATAACAAAGTTAATTAGCCAATAATGAATTACTCCTTTTATAATACAAAAAGCGTTGAAGAATTATTTTCATTGAATCATTCAAATAATTTTTACTTCATATTTTTCTGAAAATTTGAATGATTAATATCCCTTTAAACTATTTCAGAGAAAATTAAAATATATGTGCACATAATTTTGAAATCAAAATTCAGATAATCATTTCACGACATCGCAAAATTAAAAAAATATATATAATTGGAATAGAGATATTTTAAGCATTAACAAACTTTTATCATACAAATTATAGTCAATAGTCAATTACATAACCTTGAAGTAAATAAGCAGTTTATGTTACCTAATCAAAAGCAATTGAAATTGAATCATCACGTAATTTAAAATAGTTGAAAAAAATAATCAGCTAATAATGAATTAATCTGTTTATAACATAAAAAACATTCAACTATAATTTTTATTCAATCATTGGAATAATTTTTATTCTACATTAAAAAAAATTCACTATCATTTCTGAAAATTAAACATATTAGTAAACTTCCATACTAATTTCAGAAAAAATAAAAACATATTCAAATATAATTTTGAAAATTGAATGCAGATACTCGTTTCACAACATCACAATCATTTCAAAAATAATGAAATTAGTGGTATTTCAAATTTAAATAAACTTTTATTATGCAAATTATATCCAGTATTCAGTTACATGACCTGAGAGTAAATGATCAATTTATGTTTCTGAATTTAAAACAATTCAAATTCAATCTTTATGTAATTCAATATTGTGGTAAAAATTAATCAGCTAATAATTAATTAAACAGTTCAGAACATAATAAAAACCCTCAAGCAATTATTTTCATCGAAATATTCAAATTATTTTTAGATTATATATTTTTTTTAATTTTAACTTTCATTTCTGAATATTTTGATTTATTAATAAGCTTTTGAAAATATTCCAGAAAATTAAAGTTCTAATAGAATCAATAATTAATCAATCATTTAAAAACATAAAAAGCATTGCACAAATATTTTCATTTAAATATTCAATTAATTTTAAATTCATATTTTTTTAATTTTTTATTGCATCACTTAAAATTTAAATTATTAATAACCTTTTATACAAATTTTATAAAAAATCAAAATATATGTACATATAATTTTGAAAATCAAATTCAGACAATCATTTCAGACCACCGCAAACATTTAAAAAAATTATATAATTATAATGAAGGTATTCAAAAAAACTTTTATTACAAATTTATAGTCAAGATTCAATTACATAACCTTGAAGTGAATAATCAATTTATGTTATCTAATTAAAATTAATTGAAATTCAATATTCATGTAATTCAATATTGTAAAAAACATTAATCAGCTAATAATTAATTAATCAGTTTATAACATGGAAAGTATCAAATAATTATTTTTATTTAAACATTCAAATAATTGTTACTTCACGTTGTTATGAAAATTTGAATTAATTTATTAATTATTGTTGTTCAAATGAATATAACCGTGAGGTGTACTTCAAAGTTTAAAGATTTGCCTACATATGAAAGCATATGTACATATAATTTTGAAAATTGAATTCAGATACTCATTTCGCAATCTCAGAAACAATTGGACATTTATGTAACTGGAATAGGGCTATTTTCATAATCTCGAAGTAAATAATCAATTTATGTTACTTAATTATAGAATATTAATTTTCAATCGTTATGTAATTTGATATTGTGAACAAAATTAATTTTTAACAGAAATAGTTCATATTTATTAATAAATGATTTCAGAACATAGAAAGCATTAAATAATTATTTTCATAAAAATATTAGAATAACTTGTATTTAATATTTATCTGAAAATTTCCATCATTAATAACCTTTCAAAGTAAAACCAGAAAACTTGAAATATATGCACATATAATTTTGAAATTGAATTCGGATACTCACTTCACAACATCACAAACATTTTAAAAAATTATATAATTGTAATGGAGATATTTTAAAGGAAAAATAAATTTTTATCATAACAATAGCAGCCAATATTAAATCAGCTAACCTTAATGTAAGTAATCAATTTATGTGACTTAATTGAAAACAATTCAAATTCAATCTTTATGTAATTCACTTTTTTGAAAAAAATGAATCAGTCGATAGTTATTAATAGTTAATTCATCAGTTCATAACATAAAAATCAACCCACAATATCATTTGCATTGAAACATCAAAATAATTTTTATCTTATATTTTTCTAAAAATTTCAATTATTTATAATCTTTTTAACTAATTCCATAAAAACCTAAAACACATTTACGTATAATTTTGAAGATTGAATTCAGATAATTATCTCACAACATCCTAAACATTTTGAAAATTCTGAAATTGGAATAGAGGTATTTTAAATATGAATAAACTTTTATTATAAAAGTCATATTCAATATTCTATTACATAACGATTCCTTTTATACCACAATCTTACAGAAGATGGAGTTTACCTTTTTTCATATGAAGGATTTGAACTTTTATTCCTGAAAATTTAATATGTTTATGAAATAGAATCAGTTAATATATAATTAATTAGTTCGCAACATAAAAAGCATTAAACAATTATTCTCACTGAAACATTCAAAATAGATTTTTTCATTTAAAATTGCATTTCTATACATTTAATTTATTAATGACTTTTGAAACTAATTTCATAAAAATTCAAAATATATGTATATGTATATTAATTAATCATTTAACAGCATAAAAAGCAATAAACAGTTATTTTAATAAAAACATTCGAATAATTTTTACTTGATATTTTTCTGAAAATTTTAATTAATAATAACCTTTTAAACTAATTCCAATGAAAAGTAAAAAATATGTACATATAATATTGAAAGCAGAATTCAGATACTTATTTCACAACATCAAAAAATGTACAAAAATTATACAATTGGAATGGACGTGTTTTAAACATAAATAATCTTTTAGTATACAAATTATATTCAATAGCCAATTACATGGCCAATTACGCTACATCACAAACATTGACAGAAATTACGTAATTGGAATAGAGGTATTTTAAATGTAAATAAACTTTTATTATATAAATTATAGCTAATATCCAATTACGTAA
>CAKNYM010049738.1:183695-214136 GCA_932195095.1 Andricus curvator
TTAATTAATTCTTTGACTTGATCTTGAATTTCTTCTTTTTGGACGTGAGGGAGTATGTATGGTCGTGTAAAAACTGTTATTTCGCCCGTGGTTATAATGCTGTGTTGTAATAAGTTTGTGCCTTCGAGTATTTCTCCTGGTATATGGAATCGGTCTGCGTTTTGTTCAATGAGTTTTTTCTACATGTGCGTATTCTTCTTTATTTAAATGTTCAAGACGTAATAGTTCTTTTATTGACTTGACTCTATCTTCATTTGCAATATTGAAGGTTTGGTGAACATAATCTCTATCTTTATTTGAATTTAGAAAGCAGCTAAGGACTTTTTCGACAGTTCGGTATTCATTATTTTCATTTTGATTTTGTGTAACAAAGGCTTCGTTATCTTCAGATGTCAATTCTTCAAAGTCGAGAATTTCTACAGTTGGAATTGCAAGTACTACTGGTTCTTCACGAGTATTAGCGATTTTTAAATATGCTTTACCGTTGCTATTTTTAACTATTGCGTTTCCAAAATATATACCACTGTCCTTAGGCAATAATTCAGGGACGTACCCTATTTCTTTGTCGTTGTTTTTAACTCGTATATAAAAATCAGAAATTGATCTAGGCGGAATTGTGATTTTTTCAGAGGAGTCAAATGGATAGTGTTTTTCATTTATTTCTAGTTGTTTTTCTGCATAATTTATTTTTACGTTGTTTTTGCGAAAATATTCACTTCCTAAAACTCCGTCGTGTTCAACTGGTACTTCATTGGAAATGATATTGAAAACGGTTGGAAATTCTAAAATATTTATTCTTATTTGACCGAGAGTGTATACTGGGTATTCGCTAATTCCTGTCAATTTCAGAGATTTTTGTTTGTTAATGTTTACACAAGATTCGACTGCTTTTTCTTTAATTAGATTGGGACCTACTCCTGTATCAATCATTAATCTTACAGGATTATTCAAACCATTTGTTGATAATGTTATGTGAGGTATAGTATCAGTGACGCTTAAGTTTACTTTTACTGTTTTTTGTTCCTTTATATTTTCAAAGTTAGGGTCGGATGCATTTAATTCTTTCTTCAGACCTTCCTCTGAGCAACCGGTCTGGGAAGGGCGTTGGAGTTTTCCGAATTTATTTGTTGTGGAGGATTTAATTGTTGCGGTTGTTGTTGTTGATATTGATTATTATATTGTCTTTTACGGCAATCATTAATAACATGACCCGGTTCTTTGCAATAGTGACATATTATTTTGTTAGGTTCAGGCTGGTAGTTATTCACGGGTTTTGGGTCGTTTCGAGAGTCATTTCTATTCCATTGTTGGCTAGGTACTTGTCCTGTCCACGGGGGTCTATCTTGGTTGTATTTATTCTGAGTTCCCCACGGCTCATATCGGGGTTTGTTATTTGACCAATTGTTTTGTGGTTGAAATCGATTATTAGTTTGATGTTGGGAATAATTAGGAAAAGATTGTCTTTGATTCTGAGAATTATTAGGAAATAATTGTCCTTGAAAATTATTTGGAGAAAATTGTCTTTGATTCTGGAAATTATTCGAAAAAAATTGTCTTTGATTATTGTTATTATTAAAGTGAGGTCTTGAATAATTATTAGGAAATTGTGTCTGAAAATTATTTGTTCGATTAAATTGAGTATTTTGAGGGTTTGATAATTGTCTTGCAAGAATACGACATACTGATGCTACATGACCGGTTTTTTCGCAAAATTGACATTGTGCATTTTCTCCTTTCGTGAAGTGTACTTTATTACATTTAGAAGTTTCTCCTGAATAAAGACCAGGTCGCGATTCTTTTCTTAGGTTTTTGTTAGTTGCTAATCTTTTTTCAATTTCGATTGCTTTAGTAGCAAGTTGCGAAAATGAATCTGCTGTTCCTATTCTCATTTCTAATTCTGGTATAAGTCCTCTAATAAAATGATCCATCGCATAGTTTTCTAATTCAGTTTGAAAAGATTTTTCAGCAGTTCCTTTATTGTTCATTTTGTGAGCGTCAATTATTCTGTACGTTATTTCTTTAATACGTGATGCATAAGAGATTACATTTTCGTTTTCCCACATGTATATACTACCGAGTTCCCCTTGGAGTTGATATAGTACTTTTTTAGTAGGAGCGTATACCGTTTTGAGTTCACTTATTAATTCTTCAATTGAATAAAATGTATGACCATAAATGCATTTTCTTGCTTCTCCCGAGATTTTAGAGCGAAGTAGTTTTACTAGATTTGCTTCGGCTTCGGCGTTAGGGACCATTGATCTTGCTTCAAAACATGATTCTATAAAATGGGAAAAGGGAACGTTATTTGTTCCGTCGAACGGAGGAACGACTTCAAGCGCATCTCCAAGCGAGATTTGCTGGTTGTTAGGGAGTTTACTCATACTGTCTTTTTTAATTTCAGAGTCTGAGTCTGATAAATCTAAATTGTCTCCGTTAGGGTTTGTTATTATTATTTGTGGTATAATATGTTCAATTTTAATTTGCTCATCAACGTCTGTTATTTCGATATTTGAATTTATTTGTTTTGAAAGAAGTATTGTTTCTTGCTTTTCTTGTGATTTTTCCGAATCGGGAAATGAGTTTGAAAATGAATTAACTGATTTTTCTTTGGAATTCTCTTGGTTATCTACAGAATTTGTTTCTACTGATTTTTCTGAATCTGCAACAGTGGAATTTGCTCTAAAGTTTATTCTGCTGTTTGTTAAAGTTTCATCTAGAAAGGTATCGTTTCCTAATGTTTCGTTTTGTTCGAAATTTGAGTTTGAAGCATAAATTACACTAGTATCTTTTAATCTTTGGACAATTGGTGAGTTTTGTTTTTCTAAATTTTCTAGATTATAGTTTAGAGATTTTCTTGTTCGTGTGGGAAGATTTTGTGTATTTTCTACTATTTCTGCTAACGCGGGGTCTTTTTGTGTTTGATTTCTCGTGACGCGTTTTTCAAAGTCTGTGTTGAAACCTGGAGCGGACATTTATAATTTTTCATTTCTTTATTTTTTGTATAGTTTGACACTTTTTGGGTTAGTTGTTCACACACGTATTATAAATTATCCATATATGGACACATACATGTAAATATAACAGACAGGTAAAAATCATTGACAGAGAAATAATATAGACAGGTTCATATCACAGAGAAATAATATAGACAGTTTTATATCATAAAGAAATAAATATAATAGACAAGTAATAGATTGAAGTAATTCGAAGTTTGAGTTCCAGTGCTCTTTCTTTTTTTTTTAATTGTCAAGTTTTTTATATTTCAATTTTTTAATAGAGTTTTTAACCACACGTAAAAGAGAGAGAGCAAATTTTGGCATAATTTTGAAAAATAGAAAAAAAGTGATATTGAAAAAATTTAAAATTTCTGAAATAATTTGAAAAAGATTGTATAGTTATCTCAGTTTCTAAAATGACATATTTGTAAGGTACTTTAGGTGAATTTTTGAATGAATGTCCTGCTAAAAAGCACAGGCAGGATACTCTGCTACAAAGCACAAGCAGGATAGGTAGTTTTTGACAGGTATATTAAGGAGGATGTTTTGGAAATAATGCCCTGCTACAGAGCACAGGCAGGATACTCTGCTACAAAGCACAAGCAGGATAGGTAGTTTTTGACAGGTAGATTAAGCAGGATTTTTTGGAAATAATGCTCTGCTACATAGCACAGGCAGGATACTCTGCTACAAAGCACAAGCAGGATTGGTAATTTGTGTAGGTTATTTAAGACACATTTTGGAAGTAATGGATGAGGAAAGTTTTGAATTGTTTTGATTTGAAATTGATTTTACGTTAAAATAGAAGAGAAGAAAAATTTCAATTTATTTCTGTATTGGTAGTTTATAATTTCCAAGGCCGATGCACCAAAAATATACGAGGTATATTGCGTCTTAATGGACATAACTTACCTTATATTTTGTTAAATAATTGATGGTTCCTCGTTTTAGATTTTAATATTAATTAAAAAACTGGGATGAGGATAACTACTGTTTACAGAAATAAATTATTTGAACTTGAATATAAATTAATTGAAGTTTATTTGAATAATTGCAATTTAACTGAGATGGAGTACAAAGGTTGAGTTTAAATTGATGCAGCTGGAGTGCTCTTGCTTCGATTGTCTTTCTCGTTTAGTTTCAGTCCGCCTTAAACAGGGATGACTAATTAAACAAACGATGGAGTAGAAGAAATGAAAGTCAGAAAGTGAGGTAACTTATTACTTACTTATTTATTTTGTTGATGACGTGTTTCACCCTCTCGCCAGTAGAAAGGAAGAGTGCTTCCTCAATTGAATCTATGGGCTGTATGTCGGAGCCGTAGGGGGTGAGTATCGAAGAATGGACACTGAGCTGACCAGGTCAGTGGAGCTGGGCTCCGTTGTCATTTTGTTGCAGGTGCTCTATTGAATCTGGATTCGACGCTCCCGCACAGAAGTTAAACTTTTAGAAGAGGTTGACGGGCCGAGTATTTCGGACCGAAGTTTAGGGTCTCGATGACTTTTACTGTAGTACTGGGTGGTGGGTCTTAACCGATGGAGTGTTTAAACTGGGTAGACTGGTTAAAGTTCCTAAACTAAAACTGACTAAACTGATTTCTGCTTCCAAATCTGCGGTATATATACACAAGATCCCTCCTAAGATTGCCATAGGGGTGATTGGTATTAGAAGTAGGGATTCATCATGGTTCCAATGAGTGTTGATAATTAAGAGTGGTAGGGATTTAATTATCCAATGGGCATCGAGAATTATATGTATGCCCATATACGGAAAGTGTCGCAGTAGCTAATATGCATTATCTCCCTTTTTAATCCAGAGGGTTAATTAATAGGATAGCCAATCAGCGATGAGGAATCGTGATGTGCCCAAATATGGAGAATGGGGCAGTTACAAAAATATATCGTATCCCTTCCTAGATGACAAAACCTGAGATATTCTAATGCGTAGAAGGGCATAAGTTTGCGTGTGTTATTTGTGAGAGAGTCACCCTCCTACAACAGTCATCTCGATTGAGATATTTATTGCTTTTGTATCGAAGATGCTGGCGTCCGTTGCATAGGCATAAGTAGGTCAAGATGCTTAAATCATGTAGATGAATAGTATAGGTACCAGCATTTTGTAAACGTATGGGACTGAAAATCTGGTCTGTTCTTAAGGTTGGCTTGCTGATTAATTTATAGCTCTTCAATTAATGTGTGTTTGATGGCGGTGTTAGTTCTGCAAATTTTATGTAGTCCGCTCATTTTAGTTTAATGTACTGTATATGTGCTGTAGGTACCAGCATTTGAAAACGTATAGGATTGAAGATGTGGCTAGTTTTCATTATTGCTTCGTTGATTAATTTATGGTCCTTTGATTATTGTGTGCCCATTTCTTGTGTTGAATAGGCGAGAATTTTATGTGTTTTGCTTATTTTCGTTTACTGTGCTATGTAAGTTCTATAGGTACCAGCATTTTGTAAGCGTATGGGAAACAAAATGCAGCTAGCTTTTCTGGTTAGCTTGTTGATTAATTTATGTCTTCTTGATTAGCGTGTGCCTGTTTGTTGTGCGAAAGTTGATGCGTACAGCTCATCATGATCTATTGCGTTGTTCGTTACAAATCTGATATTCGCGAATGATCTTAGCAATATTAGGTTTATTTATAATATGATTTTGACAATAATAATTGGATATTGGATATGATCTTTCAGCTTGTCGTTTTATTATTGAATATAAATGTTATGTAGTTATAATATATTGAATATAAATGTTATGTAGTTATAATATATTGAATATAAATGTTATGAAGTTATAATCTATTGTTTATAATTAGTTATTATTATTATAAAAGTCGCGGGACGTGACAAAAGTTTGAACTTTCATTTCTGAATATTTGATTTATTAATAATCATTTAAACTAATTCCAGAAAATGTAAGTTTCAATAGAATCAGTTAATAATTAATTAATCAGTTCATAACATAAAAAGCATTACAGAATTATTTTCATTGAAGCATTCAAAGAATTGTTACATTATATTTTCCTTTAAATTTGAAATTTAAATTCTATACATTTAATTCACTATTAATTAACAAAAAAACTAAAATATATGTACATATCCTATATATGAAAACTTGTAATTTTATGGAGAAAGATTTCGGGTTAGGTTAGTCGCCACTTAGGGTGACCTCTATATTAAAATTAAAACCAACAGAAGTAAAAAAGTAGATCTCTCATTTTATCGATTGCCGATAATTATTTAGATTTCTTTATTTTTACTATTATTTTCTATGTAAGTTGTTATTAAAGATATGATATCTTTTGTTGTTATGACTGGCATTCTCAATACACGGCGTAAAATCAAATGTATTTCAGTAATTTTTCTACATTTCTAATCCAGTCGCATGTGTTCTTCTTTATCATGGATATGCGCGTTATATTTCGGCCGATATATTATTGTATGTACTATACACTATAGACTATATTCTACTCGATTAGGTTAGGTGAAATGCAATTTTGAACAAAAAACATATACATAATTTAAGCATTACTTGAATGATTCAATAAAAATAATTGTTTAATGCTTTTTATATTGTCAACTGATTAATTAATTATTAACTGATTCTATTACAACTTACATTTTCTGGAATTAATTTAAATGGTTATTGATAATTGAAATTGTCACCAATGAGAGTTCAAATTTGAAAAAAATTTATATATAAAGTAAAAATTATTTGAATGTTTCAATGAAAATGATAGATTATTGCTTAAATGAGTATCTGAATTCAATTTTCAAAATTATATCTAAATACTATGTTTACATTTTTTCGAAAATTAGTGTAAAAAGTTATTAATAATTCAAATTTCCAGAAATGAAATTTCATGTTTAAAAAAACATAAAGTAAAAATTATTTGAATGTTTCAATTAAAATAATAGTTTCCTGCTTTTTATGTTGTACACAGTTTTATTAATTATTGGTCGATTAATTTTGTGAAAAACTTTAAATTAAATAAAGATTGATTTTAAATTTTTTTTCAATTAAGTAACATAAATTGATATGAAATGACTCTATCTAAATTCAATTTTCAAGATTATATGTACATATATATATATATATATTTTTTTTTTAATTAGTTTAAAAGGTTAATAATGAATTAAATGTACAGAAATGAAATTTCAAATTTAAAGGAGAATATAATGTAAAAATTATTTGAATGCTTCAATTAATATAATTGTGTAATGCTTTGTATGTTATGAACTGATTAATTAATTATGAACTGATTCTATTGAAACTTATATTTTTGGAATTAATTTAAAAGGTTCAAATATTCAGAAATGAAAGTTCAAATTAAAAAAATATATATATAAAGTAAAAATTTTGTGAACGTTTTAATGAAAGTTATAGTTTAATGCTTCTTGTGTAAGATTGTGGTACAGTAGGAATCGTTATGTAATTGAATATTGGATATGAATCGTGTAATAAAAGTTTATTCATATTTAAAATACCTCTATTCCAATTTCATAATTTTCAAAATGTTTACGATGTTGTGAGACAATTATCTAAATTCAATCTTCAACATTATATGTAAATATGTTTCAAGTTTTTATGAAATTAGTTTAAAGGATTATAAATAATTCAAATTTTTAGAATAATATAAGATAAAAATTATTTTGATGTTTCAATGGAAATAATATTGTTGATTGATTTTTATGTTATGAACTGATGAATTAACTATTATTAACTATTGACTGATTAATTTTTTTCAAAAAATTGAATTACGTAAAGACTGAAGTTGAATTAATTTCAATTAAGTCACATAAATTGATTATTTACATTAAGGTTATGTAATTGAATATTGGCCATAATTTTTATAATAATATTTTTTGTCCGATCCCCCTTCAAAACGCGCCATTGCATGCACGTGAGGAAGGCGTAATGTGGCCGCTTCCAGCCCAGTGACGTTCGCACATGCGCACTCCGCCGCCGGGCCAACATGAAACTTTACGCCCGCTAAATAACACTTTACGTCCGCTACATAAAACTTTACGCCCGCTACACATACACTGCACCACGCAAGTGAGAATATAAAGGAAATTATCTTTATCTTTAAAAAAATTGTATCGCTGCACCAAAACAGTCTCCCTTCTGCAAAGTACGTTATTTTTTTCTTTCACTTATAATCTAAAATTGTCAAGTACACCAAACGTCCTCTATCTGCTTAACATGCTTGTTTTCAAGAAGGTTAGGACAAAAAGTATGGTGTGTATCAAGGGCGTACGACTATTTTGCCTCGTGCGACTGCCAACCTCGCTTCGCTCGGGCGGCAAGTTCACACTCGTAGAAATAGCCTTCTGTACGCCCTTGATACACAATATACTATTTTTTAATACCTTCATTATAATTATATAATTTTTTTAATGTTTGTGATGATTTAAAATAATTTTCTGTATTCAATTTTCAGAACTATATGTACATATGTTTTGATTTTTTATAAAATTTGTATGAAAGGTTATTAATAATTTAAATTTTAAGTGATGCAATTGAAAATCTCAAAAATATGAATTAATAATGAATTGAATATTTCAATGAAAAGATTTGTCTAATGCTGTTTATGTTTTAAAATGAGCGATTAATTATTGATTCTATTAGAACTTAAATTTTCTTGAATTTTTAAAAATATTCAGAAATGAAAGTTCCAATTTAAAAAAAAAATGAAGTAAAAATAATTTGATTGTTTCGATTAAAATAATTGTTTGAGGGTTTTTATGTTGTGAACTGTTTCATAAAATATTGGCTGATTAATTTTAATCACAATATTGAATTACATAAAGATTGAATTTAAATTGTTTTAAATTCAGAAACGTAAATTTATAATTTACTTTCAGGTTTTGTAATTGAATACTGGGTATAACTTGCATAATAAAAGTTTATTTATATTTAAAATAACACTATTTCAATCACATTATTTTAAAAATGTTTCTGATGTTGTGAAACGAGTGTCTGCATTTAATTTTTAAATTATATGTGAATGTATGTTTGTATTTTTTCTGAAATTAGTATGGAAGGTTACTAATACATTACATTTTCAGAAATGATATTGAAATATGTTTTCAAATGTAGAATACAAATTATTTAAATTTTTGAATGAAAATTACAGTTTAATGTTTTTTATGTTATAAATAGATAAATTAATTATTAAATGATTATTTTTTTCCACAATTTCAAATTACATGATGATTGAATTATAATTGCTTTTGATTAGGTAACATAAACTGATTATTTAATTCAAGTTTATGTAATTGAATATTGACTGTAGTTTGTATAATAAAAGTTTGTTAATGTTTGAAATACCTTTATTCCAATTGAGTATTCTAGCATTACGAAATTACATCATGAAATGAATAATTAATTATTAGCTGATTAATTTTTTCACAAAATTAAATAATATAAATGTTTAATTTCAATTTTTCTCTATCAAGCAACATAAATTAATTATTTACTTCAAGATGTGATTGAATATTGGATATAATTAGTATAGTAAAAGTTTATTTTTTTCACCCTATCTGTATTACAATTATGTAATTTTTTATAATATTTATGATGTGAAATGAGTATCTGAATTAAATTTTCAAAATGATATGTACAATGTTCATGTGTTTTATTTTTTTCAGAAAATTATTATAAAAGGTTATTAACAATTAAAATTTGCAGAAATGAAATTTCAAGTTTCTAACTGACTATTGGATATAATTGGTATAATAAAAGTTTATTTATATTCAAAATACCCACATTCCAGTTACACAAGTTTTAAAATGTTTCTGATGATGTGATATGATTATCTGAATTCAATTTTCAAAATCATATGGACACACGTTTTCATTTTTTCTGGAATTAGTTTAAAAGGTTATTGATGACTGTCAGAATAATATAAAATCAACATTATTTGAATGTTTCGATGAAAAAAATGATTTAATGCTTTTCATGTTCTGAACTCAATAATTATTTATTAACTGATTAATTTTTTTCACGATATTAAATTACATAAAGATTGATTTTTAATTTTTCAATATTAACTAACATAAATTCATTATTTACTTTAGGTTTATGTAATTAAATATTGGTTATAATTTATATGATAAAAGTTTATTTATTTTCAAAATACCTCTATTCCAATTATGTAATTTTTGTAAGTTTTCGTGATGTTGTGAGATGAGTATCTGAATTCAATTTTCATAATTAGGTTTCAATTTTTTCTGAAATTAGTTTAGAAGGTTAAGAAGAATGAGAATTTTTTGGCAAATATAAAATAAACATTATTTAAATGTTTCAATGGGAATAATTCTTCATTGCTTTTTATGTCGGAAACTAAATAATTAATTATTAGCTGATTATTGTTTTTACAATATTAAATTACATAAAGGTTGAATTATAATTTTTCTATATTTAGAAACATGAATTAATTATTTATTTCAAGGTTAAGTAGTTGAATATTGGCTATAATTCGTATAATTAAAGTTTATTTATGTTCAACATATCTCTGTTGCAACTATATAATTGTTTTAAATTTACGTGCTGTTTTGGAATAAGTATCTCAATTTCATTCTCACAATTATATGTAAATATGTTTTAATTCATTCTGAAATTAGTTAAAAACGTTAATTATAATTATAATTTTCATCAAAATATAAAGTAAAATTTATTTGGATGTTTCAATGAAAATGTTTGTTCATTAATTTTTACGTTCTAAACTGATTAATTTGTTCACAATATTGAACCACATAATTATTGAATTTTAACTTTTCTTTTGTGTGGTAACATGAGTTGATTACTGACATTAATATTATGTCATTTAATATTGGCTATGACCTGTACAATTAAAGTTTATTTATGTTTCATACCTCTATTACAATGGAGTATTCTAGCATTACGTCATGGTTATGATAGGATAGGTGAAAATGTCAGGAAGGTTGGCATAGTTAGTACATATTTACAATAAAATAAAGTATACCAAATTTCAGGCTAGAGTATCGGATCGATTTGATCAGAATCGGGCACTATAACTTAAAATTTGGGATAGTTAATTTTATTTCGTGAAAATGAAAGGTCTTCAACCGATAAAAGGATAAAATATAATTACGCAAATGCTTTCTACACTTGAAAAATATTAATATTGATACATTTATAACTTACTTTTACGTTTAGAATATTTTTCACAAAAAGTTGTATGCATTCCCATGTAAGCATGTACCGAGGGGCCGACCACTGATATTCCTGGTACGCTCACTAAATATTCCCATATATTCTTTCAATATTCCCAGATATTCTTGATATTCTTTATATTCCCAAATATTCTTGATATTCCCAAATATTCCCTTATATTCCTACCCATTCCCACATATTCCGAAGTATTCCTAGATATTCACAAATATTCTGAAATATTTTATTCCCCATTTCCCCGATTACCTTTCCTTCTGTTCACCGATTGTATTTTTGTAGCTTTTTATCTGGTGCCTTTGCAATTATTATGCAATTATTATAAATTGCACATGAATTAAATAATAATGTACTTGTAATTCATACAAGTTTAAAAGTTATTGTCTCTGAATAACTAATTTTAGATTGTTAGTTTAAAATTCTTTAAATTCAAAATTGTTTAAGTTTCAATATACATATATTATTACTTTACTTTTGAAATTGTTCATTGTTTGATTATGGCCGATTATGACGTGGAATTTTTAGGTTTTCTAATTTGATATTATTTAATTTTACATATCTTTTTTTTTAACTTAATAAAGTTTTAATGCTTAACTTTTAAATGGTCTAATATCTAATCTGATCTGAGGGGCCGACAAAGCCGATGAATTCTAAAAAAAACATGTAATACTTAATATTTTAACCAAGAAAAGATTTTTATTTTAAATCAAAAACAGTTGAATTGAAAAAAGATGAAGTTTCTACCAAATAGATAAACTTTCAAATCGAAGAAAGATTTTCCAGACAATAAAGAAAAATACCTTCATCCAAAATGTTGAATTTTTAAGCCAGACAGATGAGCTTTATACAAAACAGTTTAATTTTCAACCAGATAGATGAATTTTCAACTAAAATTATGAATCTCTATACAAAAAAATGAATTTTTGAGAAAGTAGTTCAACTTTTAACGAAGGAGTTGATTTTTCAACCTGAGAAGATTAATTTTCAACAAAAAATGTAATTGTAGATATTTTAACAAAAGAATATTTTAATTTTAAATCAAAATCAGTTAAATTTAACCAAGAAATACGAATTTTCAACAAAATACGTGAATTCTCAAATAAAACAGATTAATTTTCAACCAAATAGTTGAATTTTCAACTAACAAAGGTAAATTTTTCGTAAAAAAATGTTATAATTAGATTTTCAGTGAAAACAAAAATTTTGGCCAGAAAAACGAATTTTCAACAAGATAGTTAAATTTTGAACTAAAGAAATAAATTTCTAACTAAAATTATGAATCTTCAACTACTAACAACTACTACCTTCAACTACTTGTGGACCTTGCCACCAAGTTATTGAATTGTCTACCATATTTTTAAATCTTCGAGCCCAAAATAAGAATTTCCTACATAACAGTTGAATTTTTAACATGAAAATGTAAATTTTCAACGACAAAATTAATTTTTAACCTAAACAGATTAATTTTTAACCAAACAGTTACATTTTTAACCAAAATAGATCTAATTTCTACAAAAAGAGAAGAATTTCCCAACCAAAAGGGCAAATGTTCCACAAAATAGTTGAATTGTACTAAATTGTACTAAAATTGTAACTAAATACTTATTATTATTAACCCATTTAATTTTCTCAAACTAATTTCATTAAGCTTCTACGTTTACTTAATTGACAGAATCTCTTAATTAACAGCAAATCTCACGGTATCTTACATGGTGATAAGGGGGGGGGGGTGAGAATTTTAGAAAAACATCTTACGTGAATTGTGGATGAACCCTTATTTATTTTTCATTCATTTATTATTACTTCGTGAATTTATGATTATTTGTGGATATCGGGACAGTGAGGGTACGTGGGTTAGCGTTTGCAGATGATAAGGTTGTTATGGCAGAGTCAATTGAAGATTCGCAAAGAATGTTGGGCAAACTAAATACAAGCATGAAGAACATGGGCCTTGAAATTAAGGTAAATAAAACAAAAATTATGGTGTTTTGAGGGTAAGGGTGAGAATTCATGTAATTTATTATACATAATTTAAATATATTCCCTCATATTCCTACATATTCCCTCATATTCCTACATATTCTCATATTCTTCATATTCTTTGTATTCCCAAATATTCCGATATATTCTGTATATTTGCACCTATCCTATTATGATTGTGACGTCTAGCTGAAATACTCAATCATATATTTTTAATTCAAAAAATTGGCATCGGTATGCATATGAAAATCCGCATGCAATACTTCCAACCAGGAATATCCAAAATCGTTTCAGCGTCAACTTATGGTGCGGCGTAGTAGGCGATTATGTGGTAAGCTTTAATTTCATAACTGTTGAAGAAATTAAAGTGTGATTAATGGAGTATCTAGTAGAATATTAGTTAATCTCTTTAAACTGTGTTTTTTAAAAACGTTGATTTAATCAAAATAAAATAAACTCTTCAAACACACCTCCTTCTACTTTAAAATTTTAAGCCGCAAGTTAGTTTTAGTAATTCTCTTTTGTACAGATTGGTCCGTTTGAGATTGAGGGGCACCTGAACGGAGAAGCTTATGCTTCCTTCTTACAAAACGAACTGCCCCAACTTCTTGACAATCTTCCTCTTCGTCTCAGACAAAGGATAATTTTTCAGCAAGATGGTGCTCCCGCTCATAATTCGCGAGTTGCAAGAGGCGTTCTTGATCAAATGTTTCCAAATTTATGGATTGGAACATATGGACCGCTTGCCCAATTTCCTGCTAGATCTCCAGATCTAACAATCTTGGACTTTTTCCTGTGGGGTTTGATTAAAGAAAAGGTGTACAAAACTCCACTACATACTAGACAAGAACTTCAGAACCGTCTAAGAGAAGCTTTTCTGCAAATTACTCCTGAAATGCTTCGAAAATTGAAAGCAAATGTTGTTCGCCGTGCTGAACTTTGCGTAGAGCACCAGGGACAACATTTTGAGCAATACCTCAAATAAATCTACAAAAAAAAATTTAACAAAGATATTCCATTAATGTGACCAGAAAGTAGTACCCTGTTTCGTTACAATTGTTCGTGTTTTAAAAAATTCATTAAATTCATGTCTTTTTAAACATAGTTTTAACTTTAATAGTAAAACGTGAGATCATTACTGGTTTACGGTGAAATTTCACTGATTGCACGTGAAATTTTTACTAATGTTTATCAATGACCCACTTCTACCTATTTCTATCAGTGAAATCTCACTGGTTTGAATTTAGAGAGTATAACAATGTATCACAATACGTAACACCATAGTAAACTAATTTTTAATTGTAAATACCATTAATTAAATCTCAAAAGGCGTCACTTTTGTTCCTATGTATGAAAAATTCAAACTCATGGAAAATTCAGTTCTCTTAATTTTAACTTTTCCTTTTTATTTGTTGTCAAGAACACACTGAATTGTGATAATTTAAACAAAATTTTCATTTTCCAATTTTTCGACCCACCCTCTCGAGGATTCAGCTGGAAGTAATATCATTAGTTCTTCCAAATTAAACAGTTTACAACTTTTTGGATCTTTATTGGGCTAAATTAAGACTTCTGCGACAAAACGATACTCTTAAAATTGCATTCCTGAATACTACAAAGGATTCTAAAAATGTGCTAACAAAATCTTTTAGAATGAAGTGTAAAATTACAATGTTTATTTTCGTTTCAATTTTATTGACGTTTAATCCGATTTTCTATCAAGTTTTAATTCATCAGGTATCTTCTTCGAGAAACTACTGAAAGTCTTAAAATCTAAAATGTAATACACGGCTACTATTTCATTGAGTGCCCCATTCGCAACCCCCTTGGCTTAAAAATATGAAGGAAACTTTAACAAAATACCCCAAGACGAAGAACTTTAATTTGATTGCTGAAAATTCTTTCATCCGAAGAGCCCTAACACACGTAAAACATTTTTCGCTCCTCTACTCCTGTGGAACACACCCCCAATCAACCCCTAAAACATACATCCCCTAAAATACTCAAAAGCCGAAAATATAAAATTTTATGGACGGCAAATCTAGCACTTAATGATCTAAGACCTAGAAAAAAATATTCATTCCCTCACATTTTGTGGAACACGCTCCTTCACAACCCCCAACACTTGAATAAATTAACCGAAATTCGACAAAATACAATAACTGCGAAATCTCCACTTTTCTTCCAGACAATTCTTTCATTCGACATCCTAGGACAAAGAAAAGTTTCAACCTCCTATCTCCTGTTAAACATTCTGATTTTCAACCCCTAAAGTTTCAAGAAAAATTCTGAAAAATAATAATTCATTGCTGGAAATTCTTGTATTCCACGCCGTAAGACTGAAAAAGAGTCTTACCATCCCCAGCTTATTTTTATCACTCCCGCTTTCAACGCCTAAGGTTTAAAAAATCAAAAAAAAATCGCAAAACCCCCAAAGTACAAAACATTTCCTCGACTGATGAGAATTTTCCCAAGTTTCAAAAGTTTTAGAATTCTTTAATGCAGACGAAAATTCAGTTCTCTTACATTTAACTTTTCCTCTTTATTTGTTGCCAAGAACACACTGAATTTTGATAATTTAAACAAAATCTTCATTTTTTCAATTTTTCGACCCACCTTCTCGAGGATTCAGCTGAAAGTAATATCATAATGCAACCGGAATTTGCGCTTTATTTTCTCGGGTGATCAGAATTTTCCCAAGTTCTAAATACTTTAGAATTGTTTAAGGCAGATGACTACTTGTTGTCAAGACGCGACCATAACAGTCTGATGCCATGGTTAAAAAACTGTCTAAAAATCTTTTGAACAACCTTTTGGCAAAATTCTACCGGAAGTTGTGCTTAATTTTCTCGGGTGATCAGAACTTTCCCAAATTTAAACACTTTAAAATTGTTAAGGGCAGATTATTTCTTGTCGTCAAGACAGGACCATGACAGTCACAAGCCTTAGTACAAAAACTGTTCCAAAAGTTTTTGAAGTCTGCTTTTATCATAATGCAACAGGAAGTTGCGCTTCATTTCCTCGACTGATGAGAATTTTCCCAAGTTTCAAAAGCTTTAGAATTGTTCAAGGCAGACGACTACTTATCGTCAAGACGCGACCATAACAGTCTGATGCCATGGTTAAAAAACTGTCTAAAAATCTTTTGTACCTCCTGTTGTCAAAATGCTACCGGAAGTTGTGCTAATTTTATCTCGGGTGATCAGAATTTTCCCAAGGTCTTAACACTTTAGATTTGTTTAAGGCAGATGACTGCTGTCGTCAAGACAGAACCATGACAGTCTCAAGCCTTAGTAAAAAACTATCAAAAAGTCTTTTGAACCTGCTTTTATCAAAATGTAACCGGATGTTGCGCTTCATTTCCTCGACTGATGAGAATTTTCCCAACTTTCAAAAGCTTTAGAATTGTTCAAGGCAGACGACTACTTGTCGTCAAGACGCGACCATAACAGTCTGATGCCATGGTTAAAAAACTGTCCAAAAATCTTTAGAACCTGCTTTTATCATAATGCAACAGGAAGTTGCGCTTCATTTCCTCGACTGATGACAAGTTTCTGAATATCTTTTTATTTAGAAAAGAATTTTTGTAATTTGTATTTTAAATCGTGGGAAACACGCAATGAACAATTGACGGCGCTATGGTTTGCAACTTCATGTTGCTTCGGTAACAGTTTCTCTCTTGTCTGTCTGATAATTATTTTTCTACTGATCTGAAGTGAACCTTGGTAAAAAAAATTTGCGCAGGAAGCTTATGGGCGCGCGGAAATAGTGAGTTTCTATTGGCCAATTACAATGCTTAATAGTTTGAAAACTACTGTTCACGCAACATTTTGTCGATATGATTTGTTGTTTGCTTTTTAACAAAGAATTTGACATTCAAAGCTTTATGACTATTGACGGATCACCCTGTATAGTAATTTCACAACGTAACAAACACTTTAAAAAAATAATTAATCAATCAGTGCAGAAATTAAGAAGCATGGAACTATAAGTTTTAATTAAAAATTCAATTAATTTTTACTTTATATTTGTTCAAGTTTTAGAATTAAGAAGGATTGAACTTTATAATATAAAAGATAAAATATTATAAAATCCCGTTAAATTACATGAAATATGATGATACCTCCTGAAATACTTTAAAAAATTATTTTCATTGAAATATTAGAATAACTTGTATTTAATATTTATCAGAAAATTTGAATTATTAATAACCTTTCGAAGTAATACCAGTAAATAATCTAATTAAAATTAATTAAAATATTGTGTAATTCAATATTGTGAAAAAATAGTAAAATAAAAATTACAGAATTACTGAAAAATCAACGGCCATACCACGCTGAAAAAAACAGTTATCGTCCGATCACTGAAGTTAAGCAGCGTTGGGCGCGGTTAGTACTTGGATGGGTGACCATTCGAGAATACTGCGTGCTGTTGGCACATCGTGGGTGTGGTGAGCCCACACTTGTAGTTATTTACTAACTACAAGAAACTATCCACCTAGAAACACTACCCGAAGCGGGTAGTGTCACGCCTAACCCTGAAAGGGAAATGGCTTAATGGTATACTTAGTTAGTTTTAATTTTAATAAATAGAGGTCACCATATGACTCACGAAGTGACGACTAAGAAAACTTCCTCCATGAAACTACAATGGCGGTTACGAGTTTTCATCTATAGGACTAGGAAAGTAGAATTTAAAAATTTTGTTGTGTCTAATGTTTACGTTTGGTAAATAAAATATAATTGCTGGGACACTTAAAAAATCGAAAGTGCGTACCTACTTGAATCACTTTGACTACTACATATTTTTTATATTTTTATGAAATTTGAATGTATAATAAGTAAGAAGTGATAAATAAGTCAGTATCAGCCCACAATCGATTTTATGATAATTCACCCCTACGAAATACATGCATGTTTGTATATTTGTATATTCATGTATATACAAATTTTTATGAATCGGAAATGCCTTAGCACTGAAAAATTTCCTTTCGGGTCCCTTATAACATCCCAGATAACAATGCATGCGGACGCACATGGGCCCATGGCGTGCAAGCACGATGTGTCGGCAACAATGCAAGCACAGTGACAGCACGTTCTGAGGGTAATAAGTAATCCCGCATAGTGCCCGCACACGGTCTGCATGATATGCAGCACAGCGTGCGTCTATCATGCTCGTTAGGTACTTAGGGCAAAATGTCGGCATATATTATTTTTGTTAAAATTAAATAAAGATTTTTTCTTGAGTTTTGGTTCGGAAAATTAGCGTGGAGTAAAAACAAATTTCGAGGCAAATAATAAAGTCGAAAAGAGTTGTAATTGTTTAAAAATAATTTTTTGAACTCTAAAATTTTAGATCCGTGAAAATGCACCAAAGGTATTTTATAGTCAAATGATAAAAATAAAGAAAAATATACAACTAGAAGAAAATCTAAAACAAAAAATTGTGCCCGCTGTGCGGGCACATTCTTGTCGCGCGGAGCTCGCTTCCCTCGCAAGTTTGAGCGCGCCTCAGGCTTTGTACTTCCCCCACATTTGTGCACAGACCTTTCAAAATTAAACGTCAAAGCTTCGGCAACTGTCACTTGGCGATTGTCGCAACGTTTCTATTAAAATGCTTTGCAATACAAAAATTCAATATATCTTCTTCACTATTTTTTAATATATTTACTATATTCAGATTTAAAATTATCGAAAACAAGTTTTTCAAGTGCATATTTTCAATCGCTCTACTTCTGAGATTTAAGTTCTTAAATCTCAGAAGTAGAACGATTAAAAATATGCAACTTGGAAAACAATTGAAAGTAATTAACTAGAAGATTCAAAAGTATAGTGTTCTTTAAAATCCCTTAGTTTTTTAACAAAGGTGTTGAATAAACGCTCTGTTTTGAATAATTTAAATTGTTCGAAATAAAAAAATATTTTCAGATAAATATATATTTCTCGCTAATTCATTATTTAAGATGTAGCAGGAATAATTTTGTGTATGTCGCTTTTGGAATCAACACCTGTTGCATCATCAATTGTGAACGAACAACTTTCAACACAAGAGTCTCTTCTTAAAAACGTCATAAAATGTTTTCTGTTACTTATGTTATTTTTAACATCTTGTTTTCAATAATTATAACTCAAAACACGTGCATGCTAACACGACACTGGCACGCATGTGCCGACACGCGTGCGACGCATATGAGGACACATATGTCTGCACTCTTGCCCTCACATCGTGCCGATCGGTCGACACGCGTGCAAACACCATGCGGGCAAGATGTGAGCACATTGTTATCTGGGATGTATATCTTAGGGTCTGTATGAATCGAAATGAAATAAAAAAGTTTTTTATTCGCAGAGTTGTGGAATAATCGTGAATGTTATTATTGTTTCTAATCCGCATAATATGCCCAATTTTTTCAGAATTTTTATTGAAGTTCATATAGGAAAAGTTTGATCTTTTATGAAGTCCTGAAAATGAAAAAAATATAGCAGCTCCAAAAATTATGAATAATTTGTTCAGCATAGAAAAACTTTCTTAGGTTCAAAATGTACTTCCAAAACATTGAAAAGATCAGATCGTTCAGAAATACGAGTTAATTTAAAAGATTCAGCAGCTCGTCATTTTTAATGATTTGATCTTCTCAAGTTTTGCGGAAGTACATTTTAAACATGAGAAAGTGCTATGCTGAAAAAAATTATGTACAGAGATTCTAGACTTTTTTTCATTTTCACTTGCTCATACAACAATTAATTTTTCGTATACAAACTCAAAGAAAAAATCTGCAAAAATGGTGAAAATTAGCCATATTATGCAGATTAAGAAACAAAAATAACAGTCACGATTTTTCCAAAACTGCGATTAAAAAATTATTTTCTTTTAATCCCACTTCGCCCAACCGCAAGATATTAATTAATATCCAAGAATTTCAAAAGAGTCCAAAAGGTTTCACAAACATTTGAAGATTTCACATAGATTTTGCATACTTTAAAAGCCTTCAAAAAAAGGCCTTCGAAAGGCCTTTTTCAAAAGGCCCAGATTTCCAGATATTTTAAGGTTTTGAAAAACATTTCAAATATTGTAATATTTTCAAATTAATACAAAAGATTTGAAAAAGATTTCACAAGTATTTCAAAGAATTTCTAAACTTTTTAAAAGATTTCAAAACATTTCACAAAGATTTCAAAGGTTTTGCTAAAATTTTAAGACGAGGAAAAATGAGACGAGGCAAAACGAGACGAGGAATACCGAGACATCAGGTATGTCTCGTCCCGCCTCGTCTCCTTCCTCGGGATTTCTCGCTCGGCGGCAACACTACTTCTGCTTCTATCTCTCGCAGTACGAAATTCTTCTGGATACCTCTGCGGCGACGCTAATCATCGCGAGCATGAAGTCACTCATGTATTTTATATGGATGACCTGCAGATCCATGCTTATGCTAAAAGCAAACTTCAGAGTGCTTTAAATATCGTCAAGAAGTACAAAGGAGAGATTGGTATGGACTTTCAATTGGACAAGTGTGCCAAGATTCATATAAGGAAAGGAAGGATTTTTGCATTCCCAATGATCCTGAGGTTGTGTATCTAAGTCTTATTAGAGGTCTTGACAC
This sequence comes from Andricus curvator, assembly GCA_932195095.1. Lineage (NCBI taxonomy): Eukaryota > Metazoa > Arthropoda > Insecta > Hymenoptera > Cynipidae > Andricus > Andricus curvator. The sequence continues at coordinate 204,467 of CAKNYM010049738.1, forward strand.
TGTAGAGACCTATACGTTCCTGGGCTTGCCTCAAAGCCGCATTTAGGACGTAACATCAGTGAAGAAGTCTTTTAGAAGCAGATACAAGCATCTTCTTCGACAGATTTGGTCTTAAAATCTGTCCGCGTTGAAGAAGTTATCTGCAACTAACATGCTTGCCGTCCCGGTTCTACTCTACACGTTAGGAGTGGTTCAATGGACGAAGAACGAGTATACGGCCCTTGATATCGCCACACGTAAGATCATGCATTTGCATAAGAGCTTTCATATAAATTCGCCCGTTCCGCGATTATACATCTCACGCCGTCAAGGCGGACGCGGACTTCTGAATCTCCAATGTCGTCATAACCGAATTTTTCTAAGTACAGATTACATCATTGTAAATGGTAGAGATCCTCTCCTAAAAATGGTCAGGAACCACGAGATGATTGGCAAAGGAGCGTTCTTTTACAAAGCCACGGAGAAGGAGGCCGAGACCCCTGGCCTGAATTTTCACATCAAAAGTGAGGAAAAACCATTACGCCATCTAAATGCTTCACTTATAAAAGCCGAAGTAAAGAAAGCGGAGGTAGAAAATTTCCGCCAACAAACACTCGACAAGAAAATGCACGGAAACTTTCACAGAAATTTATAAAAACATTCCTTGTCGAAGGAGCAAACTTTTGCTCTCCTCAGATCATCAGGGCTTAATTCAGGTACAAAGGTTCCATTTTCGCATGCCAGGAAGGCGTCATTTCCACCTGAGTATACCGTGACCGCATTTTATGTCAAGAAGTTCCCAGCGATGTGTGCAGAGCATGTCATACACATGCTGAATACGTAGAACACATACTATCCGGATGTCCCACTCACGCGGGAACAACGTATCTCTACAGACATAATGCGGCCCTAAGAGCATTTCATTCCCATCTTTGTCACTCTTACGGTGTTGGCCGCGACCCTGCCCTACCGAACCTTCCAAGATACTCCAGTTACTATCGACCATCCAAAGTGTTTGGCGTAATACCAGCGCAGTCAATTGTGCGCCACGGTGAAGTGTGCGTAAATGAGTATGCCGTACAATAAGTGTACTGAGCTTATAATCCACCGAAATGATGGGATGCTTTTCAGCGTACGATAAGGGCGAGTGCTCAAGACAATCTCCTACTTGAATTAGGCCATGAGCGCCCACGAATGGATTCAATTGCTTGATAACGCTCGATTTTGAACAGATTCTGTCCTTTCTCAACATATTTAATTCTTTGCCTAATACGTCATTTTAAATTACTTTATACCACAACATACGGGAGTCATAAATACAATCCGAATCATGATCAACCATCAATTGTAGTTTCTCTCGTAAAGTCGGAGATAATTCAGCACTAGATTTATTGAGGGCTCGCTTAATTTGCTGTTTTATAAATTTCAAACAGAAAGCTGTTGACCTCTATAATTTTGGCTAACTGGAAAACTTCTCAGACTATGTCCGTTTTATATCAGAGTCCGATTTGTTTGATGTGTTGAAATTTACGATGACTTTATGAACATGCTTTACCTCACGTAATTCTGGATGACCACTTTTCAGGAAATTCAACCAACCAGTTTGGGCCATTCCACCAAAGTTTATTTGACGTTATTTTAGTCAGAGAAAACCCACGTGATGCGCAATCCACAGGATCATCAGCAGTAGGCACATTATGCCATGAAGCTTTTGGAAGGCAAGTAACTATCTCAGACACTCAATTAGCGACAAAAGTTGGCGATTTAGCCTCTGGCTTCTCAAGCCAGACAAAAAGAATTTTTGAGTCTGACCAAAGATAAGTTGAAGCAGTCTCTAAATGTAACGCGCTTTGAACATACTGTACCGCTTGTATAATTAACAATGCGGCACATAATTCCAAGCGGGGAACGCTGAGTTGTTTCAAAGGAGCAACTCGATATTTTGCATAGGTAAGGGACGTAATAAACCTTTTGTCTGTTGCAATGCGTAAATACACATATACAGCATAAGCTTGCGTTGATGCATTAGCGCAACCGTGTATTTCCACGTCTTTTGAATTTGATGCACTACCTACCCAACGCGGAATAGACCCAATTTCCAACTTCTTTAGCTCTGGGCAATAAGATTGCCATTCCTCATACAAATAATCTGGCAGCAAAGCATCCCAATGTGATTTTAACGACTATAATTCCTGAATGAAGATTTTGGCTCTGACACTTATAGGAGTTAGATAATCAACCGGATCAAAAATTCGAGCGATTGGTAGATAAAACAGTACGTTTAGTGTAAATATTTTTAACCTTTATATCTATGCGGATTTGTAATTGATCCAACATAGGATCCCATGAGAGTCCTAAGACACGAATTATACATTTCTCTGAATCATCATAAGGTTTTAATTTCTTTTGATTGCTAGCTTGGTCTGTATATAATAATGAAAGATTACTTGACCACTTATCTAACTGAAATCCACCACGAGCCAAAATATCCTCTAACTATTATTTTGAACTTTGAGCAGACTCAAAATTTGTTTACTCCGAAGAGAACATCATCAACGTAGAAATTCTCTAATAGAATTTTTGAACCTAAACGATACAGGGAGACTTTATCATGAGCGAGTTGTTTTATTGATTTTAAAGCAAGATATGAAGCAGCTGCAGTTCCGTATGTTACAGTTAATAACCGGAATGACTGCGCCGAAATGTCGAGATTATCGCGTTGGATAATCCTTTGATAATCAAAATCACGTCGATTCATCAGAATTTGGCGATACATCTTATATATATCGGCACATAGTGCGACTTCATACATGCGCCATCGCATAATAATTGTAGGAAGATCCGATTGTAATTGCGGCCCTACAAGCATGTGAGAGTCACATCTTGACAAACAAATGTGTCCAGTGTCAGTTTAATACTTGGATTGACTGAAGATTCTATATTGAGTGTTACAATCGCAGCAGCAGTAGTCAAATACGCCCCAGCTAAATCTTCTACAGTCGCATGAATACGACTTCGTGGTAATCTTAATTTTTGGGCCATTCATTCTGTCATGAATGACTAATCTGAACAAGGATCAATCACTGCTCTTACAATTTGAGAGCGTCCATTTGAGCCTTTTAATAAAACTCAAGCAGTACCTAACATGGCACAACGACAACGTCGTGTTCCTTTATGATAAAGATGATACACGTGTTTTGTCTCTGGAATATTTTCAGATTTCAAATTTGAATCATCACTATTATTGAGACTAAGGTCGATATTTACTTGAACATTTATAGGGCCTGTGGCCAGATCGTGTGCAATTAAAACATAAATTATTCGTATTTAATATTTCATAGCGCTGATCAACGGTTTATTTTGAAATTGTGGTCACTTCGCCACTTGATGTTGAGATTTTTATCAAATACATGCATTACTTAAATTAGCTGAGCTTGACTCCACTATAATAATTAGCCTTTGATTTGTCTGTAGTTGTGTGATGTGACTTTATATTTTTATTTTGACGTTGATTGCTATTATCCTACTTTTGAGAATTTATAGCTTCTAATGCGTTGATAATTTCCAGACTTTCCTAGTTTGCTTATCAAATCTATTTACAATGTGATATATAAACAACTAGTCGCGTTGTAGTTTAGCTTCACCTAAGTTATCAAGTGAATCGATCGAATACAAAATTCTGTGGCAAGGAAGAGCGAATATTAACTAAATGAAAAAATAAAAAATATATATAACTAGGAGTAAAAAGATGTACAAAAAATTCGATTTTTACTAGTCACGTTCTACAGATATCAGTGATCATTCAAATAATGAGAACGCTCTAACTTTCCAAAACGTATTTAAAAAATTATATATTGTGCGGAGAGTTTCTGGATCAGTATAAGACAATAAGAGATGTAGATTGTGTCCGTTAATCGTGTGTAAGTTACAAAAATTGTGATCTCTGAAGGACGAGTAAATTAGACATTTTGTGAGGATGTGTAGGAGATCCTCCTTCTCACTCAGATTGCACAGTTGACATATTTGTTGTGGGTCAATCACAGTAGTATCAACTTTTGAGGTCAGCTTAATAATGAATTTGGAGGATGTCCTAGGCTGGATAAAAATGCTTTTAAAATGAAACGGGGCTTTCGACAACAGATATTGTTGAGGTTGTGGATCACTGTAAAAGTTTTGTTTATAAATGGCAATAAAATTGTTATTTTGCAATCTTATCAAATCTTAAGAGAACATGTATTCATTATATCTCTTAACCATGTCCACAATTTGACCTTCAAGGGTGTAACCATTTTGTTCAATTAAATTCTGATTAATGCCCGCACCTTCCAGGCATCTTATAAGCTGACCCTGCCAATTGTATTTGAAGTTTTTACTATGTGCGGTTTGAGCCAGTTTTTGCATTCAGAGTTGAGGGTAACGCGAGTCATCCATATCGAAGGCCCGTGCTGCCCAGTTCAATGCCATTTTTATAATTTGACCAGACACACAGGGTAAGCCCAATTCTAACCTGATTACAAAGTCAGGTGTATTTCTCGGTAAGCGGAAAAGATTCTTGAAAAAACGAATCTGTGCTTTTTCGTAGACTTATAAATAGTTCAGACCGACAATATGAGCCCCATATAATAAGGTGCTCTTCATAAGCGAGTCCTGTATTTTGATAATAGAAGGCCAGTAGGAACATTTGGTTCGGAATAAAATATTTTTGACCGCTGCCGAGGCTAGGTTGACTCTGCTGTCTGCAGACTAATCTGCCAAACAAAACATTCCTGATCTAGAAAAAATTGTACCAAGATAATCAAAGCAAGAAACAAACTTCAGCTGATTACCATCATATTTCAAACCAAGAAGTTTTTCGCTAATTCGACCTTTTTTGAAAATGGTATATTTGGTATTGTCTTTATTGACCGTTAATTTATTCATGTTACAATATTCCTTCAGGGCGTTGAGTTTTCTTATAGCATAAATTTTGGATTCGGCTAGAATAATTAAATCGCCTGCATAAATTAAAACAATAATATCTTTATCACCCGAAATTCTGAAGCCGACCAGACCTTTTCCCCTAAAGAAAGTCTCAGTGTCAGAAATTAAGAGGTTAAATATTATCTGACTCAAAATTTCATCCTGCAGGACCCCTTCCGTAATCGGTAACTTATCTCAGAGTCTTGTCAACATGAGGGCATGACTGACCGAAGGAAACACCCTTGAAAAATCGATTACTATGACATAGATGTGTCTGTTTTTTTTTGTAGGTATATCTGTGAAATGGCGGCCAAATTGAAGATATTATCAACGCAACCCCTATTCCGGCGAAAACCCGCTTGCGCTTTCGGGATGATATGACAGAAAGACTCCTATTTCTCTAATGTGAATAGTAGAATCTGTGTACAAATTTTTAAGACAGAGTTTAGGAGGGCTATCGGTCTAAAGTTATTGAGATTAGAAGGATCATGTTTTTTGTGAAGCATATGTATCAAAGATTTTGTTTAATCAAGTGGCAAATATTCATTTACAAATATTTGGTTAAAAAATGACTCAAGATACAGGAGCCAATTAGGAGGAAAATTTTCATAGAAACTTTTTGATATCTGAACCGGCCCTAGGGCCTTATTAGGTTTTGTTTTGTGGATTGACAACATGATTTCGTTTTCTGTTATGCTGCTATCTAGTAACGGGTGACGAACATCCGTAAATAAGGGTGAAGACAGGCGTCTAAGCGGGAGTGTAAAGCGGGTATAATTTTCCCAATATTTTGTGATGAGAGTATTTGATTTGGTTTCCAGTCCTTTAAATTTATTTACGGTTTCCCAAAAAGTCTTACTGTCATTAACCTTCTCAAGGGTTAACAACGATACTATTGTCAAAACTCGATTTTTTACCACTGATTAGAACTTGATAGAACTTTTTAGTTTTGATATAATTTAATTTAGTCTCGTCAAAAAAGTTAGCCCTGTCAGCGGGTTTTTAATGCACTAAATAATAGAATTTTTGCTTGTTGACAGTCACTATCAAACCAGGGTTTGTCACGCTTAGGTTCACCACAAAATCTATTCCTCTCTTTATACATATCAGCTAATTTCGCGCTATCAACAATTGCCTCCGTAAGATTCGAGCTTAAACCGTCAATATCGATTTTGTCAAAATTAACTTTAAGCTTATTTGATAAATAGAGTTTGCTCGAAAAGATTTCCTGCTTGCTATCGTTCCACTTGAGGTAGGTTAATGATGTATTTTTGTTTACTTTCGAAATGTCAGACTGGCTAACAGAAGTAGAAAGAGAACAGAAGGACGCAACGACAGGGAAATGATCAGAAAAGGGTATAGAGTGATCCACCTTCAGGTCATTTATTAAACTGAGAGCCTCAGCATTGTACCACCCAGACGTCTAGCAGTATCGATTTGATCCATTTGTGGATCAGTGTTAAGAAGAGATTCAAAAATCCCACAAGCCACGCTTTCAGATTTTCATTGTTCTCCTCAGCAACTCCAAACACGATCAAATTGTTATTTCTGAGCGCTCTGTCCATAGCCTCTATTTAGCGGTCCTGCTCCAAGACTTTAATTTTCCTTCTTCGTTTTTGAGTACCTTGTTTTCAAGTGTGAGATGGTCAATTTTATTGGGGAGTGATGAAAGCGAGGTTTCCAAGTTTCCGAATATCTGCATCAGCAGCTCAAATTTCTCCTCAGTCATATGCAATGTCATTATGCAAAATATAAATATGTTAGCACTACACTATATGAACAATAACGATCAAATAAAAGCACCAGCTGGCGCAATGTAGACGCTACACAGTGGAAACGTGAACGAATGCGCGATCCACTTTTAGTCACTATTTATTATAAAAGAGACCGAACTGCATCCAAAATTAACTCATTAATTTTACAATAATGACTGTTAATTACACTAGAACCACATTGTAGAGAATATTGCTCACAATTTACCAGTAAAAACAACCAAAGTTCGAAGAGCGAACTAATATGCGACCGAATACCATACCTGCCCATTCTTGACTAGCAACAGAAATAGAAAACAAATCATCTGACACTTTGATAATAATTAAATGTTTGTCTTCATACCTTGATTTTAACGCGTCCCATGCCTATTTATAATGAGCATCGGTTATCGTAAGTGTACTTAACATCTGTGATGCTTCACCATCTAGATTTGACATAAGATAGTGAAGCTTTTGAACATCGGGTAATTGATTTGAATCATGCACAAGTTATTTAAATACATCATGAAAACATATCCACTCTGCATAACTTCCCGAGAACGTGGGTAAATTAATTTGAGGTAGTTTTATATTTACGGAGAGATCTTGTTGTTGTTGACTGAGCGAATTATTTGAGAACGTTGAGTTACCTGCTGGAAAAATTAAAGCGAATTTTTCTTTCCAGTCATTGAAAAGATCCACGGCTTTTTCATATTGATCAGAAGCATTACAATACTCGTTGTCTATGAAGTATTCTTCTTCTGTTCCTCTTTCGGCAGCGTTAGCAACGGCGTTGATCTGAATGTGATACTTGCCGGTTCGTCCCCAACGATCATTGAGTATATAAATTCTGCTTTGAATCTTAGCAACTGTCACATTATCCTTTCCAATCTTATTAAAGTTGGAAATAGTACGGTCAATATGTCCGAATGTGTCGCGTTGGGTATTTAATAAATTGTTAAATGACATTGCTTGGTCGGTTGTCCTTGTGAGCAAAAATACTCACTTTTCAATAAATTCAAAAGTCAATTTATATATTATTATATATATATATATATATATATATAATACAAACGTCTCATTAAGCAGATTTGGTCTTCCGAACTGTCGTCGAGGAACAGAGTATCTGCAACGCACATGAATGCCGTCCCGCTGGTACTCTATTCATTTGGAGTGGTTCCATGGACGAAGGCCGAGCTCAGATCTCTTGATATCGTGTCACGAAATGCTATGCACATGAATGAAAGCATGTCTTTACAAAAGGATTATTCTGGGTACAGTATATATAGTCGCAAATAGACGATCCCTGTTCTTAAAATGGTCAGGAAGCACGAAGAAATGGGCAAAGGAGAGTTTCTGTACAAAGCAGCGCAGAAATCTGCTTCAAAACTCGGCCTTGACTTCAATATCTGGGGTGAGCAAAATGCACCAAATCTTATCCATCTCGAGTACACCCTCCACGGAGGATTTCATTTTGGTATGTCAAGGCGGTGACATTTCCACTTTAGCATACCGTCGCCACATTTTGAGCCAAGACACTCCCGACGATAGCTGCAGAGCATGTCATGCACACCCTGAGTATCTACGAAACATACTATCTAGTTTTCTAACTCATGTGGGAACGACCTACATCTCAAGGCACAATGCGGCACTAAGAGTACCTAGGGAAATAAAGTCAATTATCGAAAATGAGAAGTCCCGCATATAATGGAGCTTCATATTTTCGAAAATTGTTCCTGTTGCGCACTCAAGGCCTGACATAGTTCTCCTTGACTTCGAAAAGCGAACTATGTTCGTTATCGAATTTTTGGCACCAGCTGACAAAAACATCATTGCCAAGGAGAATGAAAAGAAATACAGGTATGAAGACGCTTTAAGGAAGTAGCGACGGTTATACCCAGCATATTCTGTTAAGCTAAACTTCCTGATCATTGGCGCTATTGGAGGTGCCAAGCTTTCACTGGTTAATAGCCTGAAAAGTATCCCTGCCTCTGAACAAAATTCTAAGACGCTTGCAAGGAAGATGCAGAAGGCAATCGTCTTTAGGTAGCTCCATGTCCTCAGCTTGCACGAGGCTTTTGCCGGATATTCGTACTGAATCCGCCTCGAACTGTAACCACCTATCTCACGGTCGTGAGACGTGGTTACAGCAGAAATTTTCACCGCGAAGTCGCTGGGAGCGGGTGCAGTTTCTCAGATTAGCACGCGCTCCCGGCGAAATCCCCCGGTTGTCCTTATGACAAACTTTTAATTACATATATCGATCACGGTTTCAATTTCTTTGGAATCGAACTGAAGGGCCTATGAAAAAATCCACAGAACGCGTCCTTCGGTTCGCGGATACAGTGTTCCTGTACCAATGGTTACTGCTGAATATGTTTACAATAATTAATAAGCAATCGTGGACAATTGTCCAGGGATGGTCCCGAAGGAATAACCCCTAAGCGAAGGCGTAAGAACCGTGCCGAAAGCTGAATGGCACCTGGGTGAGGGGTCTCAAACGGTTGAATTGATTTCTAATACGTGGGTGGATTTGATGGAGTGTTAGGGGTACACTATATAGCCTAAGGTTTCTCTGAAAAAATCATTAACACAATAACTTTGCATTTTGTGGAAATAACTTTTTTTTTGCTAATTACAACAGCCAACCAACAGCCATACCACGCTGAAAAAACCAGTTCTCGTCAGATCACTGAAGTTAAGCAGCGTTGGGCGCGGTTAGCACTTGGATGGGTGACCATTTGAGAAAACTGAGTGCTGTTGGCACATCGTGGGTGTGGTGAGCCCACACTTGTAGTTATTTACTACAAGTTATCAACCTAGAAACACTACCCGAATCGAGTAGTGTCACGCCTACCCCGAAAGGGAAATGGCTTAATGGTATACAAGTTTGGAAAATCTTTACCAAATCTTGACAGCTATATGTAATTTATGTCTTGTGGGTGGATGGACTTTTGGGGATGTTATAATGATAATCCAGA
>CAKNYM010049739.1:8973-20662 GCA_932195095.1 Andricus curvator
TCCAATCATCTTCCATTTTCATCAATTTTCAGTCCTTAATCTGAATTTTTCTTTAATGTTCAATTTCCAGCTTTCTCAATTGTCAGTGTTCGATGTTTTTTTAATTGTTAATTTTCGATTTCAATATAAAGTTCTTGATCTCCATTTTTCCTCAATTTTCAGTTTTCAATTTCCAGTTCTCTTCAATTTTCAGTTGTCAATTTCCACCCCTCAATTGTACGTTTCAATTATATATTTAATTCCAATTTCTTCCATTTTTAGTTTTTAATTCCCAATTTTCTTTCCTAGAAGATTAATGTTCTATCAAAAAAGACGAATTCCCAACTTATCCAATATACAGGATAAAGTTTTAACCAAACATGGAATAGTTAAATTTTCAGATTAAAAAAAAATTTGTTAAAAAAATTAATTTTCAACAAAATTGTTAAATTTTCAACCAAAAAGATCAATTTTCGACCATGAAAATTAATGATATATCAAAAAAGAAGAATTTGCCACTTATCCAATATACAGGATAAAGTTTTAACCAAACATGAAAAAGTTAAATTTTCAGATAAAAAAAATTCGAACAAAAAAAATGAATTTTCAACAAAATTGTTAATTTTTCAACCAGAAAGATGAATTTTCGACCATGAAGATTAATGTTCTATCAAAAAAGACAAACCTTCAACTTATCCAATATACAGGATAAAGCTTTAACCAAACATGGAATAGATAAATTTTCAGATGAAAAAAATTCTAACAAAAAAAAAATGAATTTTCAACAAAATCGTTAAATTTTGAACCAAAAAGATGAATTTTCAACCATGAAAATTAATGATGTATCAAAAAAGACGAATTTTCAAAAGAATGCATGAATTTTCAACCGAAAAGTTGAACTTTTAACTAAAAAAAAAAATAAATTTTTAATCAAATAGTTAAATTTTTAACTAGAAAAGATCAATTTTTCAACCAAAAATGGAATAGTTTGATTGTCATTTTTCAACATTTATTTTCAACCTAACATGAAACGAATTTTCATCCAAATAGTTCAATTTTCAACAAAAGAGATGAACCTTCAGTTAAAAAAATGCATTTTTTACAAAGTAGTTGCATTTTTAATAAAAAAGATGACATTTTAACAATATAGTTGTATTTTCAACAAAATAATTAAATTTTCAACCAAATAATATATTTTTTTACCAACCAAGATAAATTCCGAACCAAACATATAATAGCATCCTTTTCAAGAAAAAAAATGATATCTTACCCAAAAATATAGTTGGATTTTTTTTATTGCGTTTAAGTTCTAAATGTTATCTAAGTTCGCAACGTTATTTCCACTTATAATACCCCCCCCTGGGGGTGATTATTATTATATTAATAATTGAACAGAGTGGGAGCCCAGGTACAGACCTTAGTTTTTAGTCCCTTCCATCAAATTAGTAAAGTAGTTTATGAAAAGTATCGCCAGACCTCTTTTTCTTTTAGAACTACATCATTGCTCGAAAAGGCCCAGAAAGTGATCAAAAATGATCTACAATTACTGACATTTGCGTGCTGTTAAATTCAACTCACCTCTTTAATTTTCAAGATTTGGGCCTTACGTCTCCAATTCCCAAATAAGGCCCAAATTTTGGGACTCATGTATCACGCCCCGAGCTAGATAATTCATAACGAGATTCTACAAAGTCTCTCAAATCTTACGCAAGCTTCCCATTAATGCATGGATCGCATGATGTCCAAAATCCTGGGACCTACAGGCCCCAGGCTTCCTAGTCTCTCATTAAAGTCATTTCTCTCCATAATAGCATACTTAAGATTTTCGGGTCCTATGAAATTTCCAAAATCATTAAATTCCACATTTATTTAACTAGAACATTGTGCGCGCGAAGCGCGCACTAATTACCCTTTCTTTAGAAAAAAAATCGGTTTATTTTACAACATTTTGTTATGGATTTTATAGAAAATCTTATATGATTTGAGAACGATGTATATGATTTACAGAAGTTTCCTTGTTATAGCGAAAAATTTTAGTAAATTCAATATGAACGACACCATTTTGTCCAGTTACTTACAATTATTTAAAATTGGCAGATTAATTTTTTCATTGACAAAATATGAAACACCGCGTGCGTGTATTAATCTGATACCGTACTTTTCATATTTTTTTAACATTTAAAAAACATAAAAAAATACATTTTCACGGTATTTCCGGATGAACTATTGATCAAGGTAGAATTAAATTTGACCATTTGAATTTGATTAGAATTTTCTATGAGGCTCCGTTTACCGTATTTTCTGCACATATTTGTCTCATAAATGTATTAAATTATTTTGTTTTTATATCAAACTTTTTTTGTTTTAAATTTCGAGAGTAAGAAATATGTGAGATTTATGTTCACGATATATGTAATATGATGTAATATGTAATATAATGTAATATATAATATAATGTAATATATGTAATATGATGTGATAGGTAATATGATTCAATATGGTGTAATATGTAATATTTAATATGATGCAATATGGTAACGTAATGTAATATGTAACATGATTTAATATGTAATATGATGAAATATATAATATGATGTAATATTTTATGATGCAATATGTAATATGCAATATGATGTCATACGTGATATGATGCAATATGATGTAATATGTAATATGATGTAATATTTAATATGATGCAATATGGTAACATGATGTAATATGTAATATGATGTAATATTTTATGTTGCAATATGTAATATGATGTAACATTTAATATGATGCAATATGGTAACATGATGTAATATGTAACATGATATAATATGTTATATAATACAATATATAATATAATGTAATATTTGATATGATGCAATATGGCATATGATGTAATATTTAATATGATGCAGTATGGTAACATGATGTAATATGCAATATATAATATGCTGTAATATTTGATATGATGCAATATGTAATGTTATGTAATATATGCAATATGATGTCATATGTAATATGATTCAATATGTAACATGATGTAATATGTAATATGATGCAATATGTAATATTATGTATTATGTAATATGATGTAATACGACGTAATACGATGTAATATGAAATATGATGTAATGCGACAAATTTTACTTCACAACTTCACACTTTAGAGATTTTCCATATTTTTCAAGATAGAAAGAAAAATACTTAAAAAAAAAACAGAAAGAAAAACGGTAAAATCTGAAATTTACAAGGTATTTAAATTAGTTCTTGCTCGAAGCATCCTGTAAATTTGATTTTGGTCCTAGAATTTTCTATTAATATAAAAATTTGATTAAATTTTCAAGATTTTCGCTAATCGTGAATAGCGTCTAAAAAACCTTTTTGGTTCAAAATTCAACTATTTAGTTCAAAGTGGAACTACTTAATTGAAAATTCATTTTTTTGGGTATGATTTATTATTTTAGTTGAAAAATCTTTTTTATTGCTCAAAATTGAACTAATTTGTTAACATTTTTTTTATTATTATTTTTTTTAACTGAAAATCTAATTATTCCATGTTTGGTTGAACATTTATCTTCTTCAGTTGAAAATTCCATTTTTTTTCTTGAAAATTTCTGTATTTTGTTGAAACTTTATCTTTTGTTGTAGATAATTAATCTTCTTGGTGACTATAATCACCTTTTTGGTTGTAATTTCATGAATTTTTTGTAATCAATCTTTTTTGGTATAAAATTAATCTTTTTGGTTTAAAATTAATTTTTTGGGCTTGAAAATTGTTTTTTCAAATTGAAAATCAATTTTTTAACTGAAAAATTAACTATGTCATGTTTGGTTGAACATGAATCTTCTTCAGTTGAAAATTCAACTGTTTGTTTAAAATTTTTTGTATTTTGTTGAAACTTTCTCTTTTGTGATAGAATATTACTCTTCTTGAGTTCTTGGTAACTAATTCACCTTTTTAGTTGAAAATTCACCTATCAGGTTGAAAATTCCTTTAAAAATTAAAATATTCGGTTGAAAATTCATGTATTTTGTTAAAAATGATTCTTTTTCGGCAGAGAATTAATCTTTTTGGTTGAAATTTCATTTATTTGGTTATAAATTAATTTTTTTAGCTAAAAATTTAACTATTCCATTTTTCGTCGAAATTTTTGTTATAGACATTTAATCTTTTTGGTTAAAAATTCATCTGTTTGGTTGAAAACTGAACTATTTTGTTACAAAAATTTTTTATTCGGTTAAAAACTTATTTCTCTACCTCAAAATTAAACTATTCTATTTTTTGTTGAAAATTTATCTTTTTTAGTTGAAAATTCATCTACTTTGTTGAAAATTCGTCTTTTTCAGTCGAAAATTCAATCATTTTAGTAACAAATTCTTATTTTTGGGTAGCAAATTCAACTTTTTTTCAAAAATTCGTCTTTATGACTTAACAACTCAACATTTTGGATGAGATTTTTTTCTTTATTGATTGGTTTAATATAACAGTTTTTTTTATTGAAAATTACAATATATTTTTTGTAAAAATATCAACTATTACACTTTTTGTTGAGAATTCATTTTTTTTATCAAAGATTCATCAGTTTGGTTGAAAATTTAACTATTTTGTAGAAAAATCCCTTTTTCTTGGTTGAGAATTAATTATTTTAAGTGAAAATGTAATAATAAAATTTTACATTAATGAATCTTAAATTTTTGTCAGTTCTATTATTCTTTTCAAAATTAATAAAATAATCAGACTAAAAAATAGCTAGGACCCAAAATAATTCGTTACAAAAATAATAATCATTACCAATAGTAATTCAAAAGAAAAAAAAGAGCTTCAAAAAAAGAGAGATTCGAGTTGCAGATGGACCATAACTAGTAAAGTGATTTAAATCTAACAAAAATTTTTTTAATAAGACTTCTCGCACTGGGGATAATTCGTCACTCTGAGGCATTTTAGGCCGCCTTACGATCGTAATTATCGGGTATGGGTGACTAATGATTTAAGTACCTCCGGCGAAATATAACGTTTGGAAAGGCACTTCCTGCCTAATCCCTTTCATTTACGTAAAACTCGTATCAATTTATCTCTTAGGAAACAAAATTTATTTATTTTTGAATAATCAAAAATATTCTGTCTTACTTCAATTGTTAAACAATATTTTTTGATGTCTCACTACATTCTCTTAATATAAAACAAGTTTAAACATTTAAAAAGTAGGAAGAAGAGTTACCAGCACCGGGATTTGAACCCCGGCCCTCGGGGTGCCAGCGCTTGCCGAAGCCTTAACCAATTGATCCATTTTCAACTTTTTTTTTTATTATCAGGAATTGTAAAAAATGACCCAGAGAGGTTAGAAATTAACCAAATTTGGAGAAATTGAATGTTTTAATCCTCCTTTTAGCCTTTTTTGAACCTTTTTTCATGAAAAATATTTTTCAGAAATTTGGTTCGTTGTAAAAAATAAAATAAGTTAAGAGTTAAGTATCTTGTAAGGGAAAGCGTTTCTTGTTCAAATAGTAGCGCGTGTCTCAGCATTGGCAGTGAAAATACTCTTATGGAAACGTGCTTCACCTTTTACGAGCGCGAAGCTGCCGATTACTCAATCCCTATACGACAAAAAAAAAAGAAAAATACCATTGCCTAGGTCATTGCTTGACTTGTCAATGCTGTCGAGGATCCTCGACGTGATCAAGGGTTCGTCGAACTGTCCCGATACTTCATTGATTTTTACTTCTCTTTTCCATTTTTAAGAACAATGCAAACAAAGACTCACTAAAATATTAAATTTAAATTCATTTAAACTCTCTAGTGAAAAATTAAAAAAAAAACGATAAACTCAGTTGCATAAGGTATCGTTTTGGAGCATAGCGGTCCGTCCAGGGTTCGATTCCCCACCTGGTAAATTTTTTTCTCCCTTTTTTTGGGTCGAAAAATGGGATATTTTGAGACTCTGGATTAATAAATTAGGCTCAGGATATTATTCATATGTAGATTTTGCATATGAAGTTGAGAAAAAATTATTAAGGCTGGTGAAAAAGATGCAGAATTTTTTTGACATCCACGCGACCAGAAAAGGACGTAGGGGCACGAAGGAACCGGAGGTGAAAAAAAAACGCGGGAGTGGGCCAGTCGAATGATAAATTTGCGTTCACACGTCTTTTTTGCTCAACTTGTTTTCTCTCTTGCTCTCCTAATCGGTGATCTTACGTCACGGATGCAAAGTCGCAAACTCGCAACCGGTTTTAGTCACTGACAAGTGGCTCGGGCCTTTGAGCGTGTTTACTTTACGAGTACAAATCTGCATATATTTGTATCTCGATGTATGAGTGGATTTAGCTTTTAGGCAATCGAGCGTATCCGGATCGACAAAATCAAGTTATTTTATTATTTAAATTTAAGCTTTTTATTCAATTATCATTTAATATTATACATGAACTGCTTTTTTAAACTTATACTATTTTATTTTTATTAAAAAATTTGTTTGGATAAAAAAAGAGATTGAAAAAAACTACCAGCGTAGGGATTCGAACCCGGTACGACCCTAGCATATCCGGGCTTGCCGATGCCTTACCCAATTGAGCTATTTTCAACATTTTTTTCATCATTAGAAATGATAGAAAATGATCCAGAAGGGACTGAAATGAGCAAAATTTACATAAATAAATTGTTATAAGTAATTTTAACGACTTCTTTTTACCATTTTTTGCATAAATTTAGAAACTCACCTTTCTGCAGTTGGTTATGGTCGGCGTTCATCTTGGCCTGCAACAGAAAGTGCTGCGCTTCACCAAGTAGAATATTTGTGTGCCAAGTTAGATTGAATAATTAATTAAATTTTTATTTTTTATAGCACTCACCTCGTAACCTTGTTTCGCACTTCGACCACCACCCCAGTAGTCGCTTTCCTTGTCGTGAGGGTTGCATTGCTGAAATACAAATAAAAAATTTCCATTAGATACTTTTAAAATAATTAATTAATTATGAGGTTAGTAGTCTGGCATGAATCATCGACATTCTATCGAAAGGCAACGTTCGAGGTTCGAAACCTAGTCCAGCAATTTTCTTAAATTAATTTTCTTCGGTTCTGAGAAAATGATTTATAATACTTTGGGACTAATACCATTATGAGAGACTAATTTTTAATTTTGTGGAACTTTTTTGTCATTGTTTTTTGTAGCATCAATTTTCGTTAGGGGTAGTTTGGGACGTGGTCGTCTAAGGAGAATAATGTTCTTTTCTTTGTTTCCTTCGGACATATTCTTGTTCACACTTACATGTCACGTCTGCCACCCTCAACCACCCTTGAATTTTCTTCACCTCGAGGCTACGTCGTAACTCGGTCGTTCCTTCTTTCGACCCTTGAAAGGCTGATTGTTGGGTCATACATCTTTCACGATGTTTCAAGATCGACTGATCACAGTCTTTAAATTCAATGTGGCTTTTAGGTCGATAGAGTAAATTGAATGAGTGGGCAATTTTCAATTTGTAAATCATCCTTTTGTTAGAATAAAGTAACACGGGGCAAATCGGGACATATGGGGCAAAGCGGGACATATGGGGTAAAGTGGGACGTCCGATTTTCATTCAAAGAAAGCGATAGCAAATAATGAAATGCAAAAATTTCGTATGTCCCAGTTTGCCCCACAGGGTTTCCACCCCTTTTTTATCCAAAAAATTCAATATAATTTGCGAAATTCAAGATTTCGTGAGTTCCGCTCTCCCCGTTTTTTGTTCCGCTTAGCCCCATTTTACGGTACTCGGTAAGTTGTATATTATTAAAAACTCCCTTCACCATTTAAAAATAAAATTTATTGTTGAAAAAATCTGCTTAAAAGACAAACCTTTCCCACTTTTCATTCACAGCTTTTTCAACATTATTTATATTTCTGACTTGGAACAGAAGAATATTGATAAATTAAATTTTTTCTGAAAAAGGGAATGAAGATATGCAAAATGGATATTTTTGACTTGGATGGTAAATTTTTAAAACTTAGCATGTTTTTGCTTATAAAAGGGACAGGGGTTGAAAATTTAATATTTTTTATGTAGATGGGTTTTCAAAAAATAGTTTGTTTTCTAACTTGGAAAAGGCATTAAAAAAATTGACCACATTCAAGTCGGAAATAATATTGGTTTCTCAAAATTCCCTCTTCGAAATAAAAAAAAAAAATTATTTTTTCAAAACTCTTCCTTCCATGTCAACAAACCTTCAATTTTTTTAATTCTTACTTCCAAGTCAAAAAAACATTACATTTAAAAAAAATCTCTTGCCTAAGTAAAAAAAAAACATTAAATATGGAAACTAAAATATGGACTTTTCAAAACTCCCCCTTGCAAATTAAAATCAACATTAAAATGGTAAAATTTCTCTTTCTAAAATTAATAATGTCACGAAAATACTGATAAACAAATATAAATACCAAAATAATAATATTTTACAACTCCCCCCCCCCCCCTTTAATGTCGACGAATATGACTTTTCAAAAATTTCTTCTTCCAAGAGAGAAAAAAATATTTAATTTTCAAAATTTCCCCTTGCAGGTCATAAAAAATACTACTTTTACAAACCTCCGCCTTCCAAATTAAGCAAACATTAAATTTTTTTCATTACTTCAAATTCAGAAAAAATACTGGTTTTCAAAACTTCCTCATTCCAAGTCAGAAAAAAGTACTGTTTTTCAAAACTCTCGGTTTTCGAGGAAAAGCCATTACATTTTTAAAAAATCTCTTTTCCAAGGAAGTAAATAGCGCTTTTAAAAAACTCCCGCTTCTAAATGAAAAAAAAAACATTCAATTTTTTTAGTTAATCCTTCAAAGTCAGAACAAATGTTTTCTAAAACTTGTTCCTTCCAAATAAAAAAAAAACTTTTAAAAGGTCCTCCTAAATTAAAATACAAAACTTGAAACTTCTTACATAGAACTGTCTTTTCAAAAGTCTCCCCTCCCAAGGAAAAAAACTTTAAATTTTTTAAAATATTTTCAAAGTCAGAAAAAATACTGTTTTTTTTAACTTCTCCCATCTAAGTAAAAAAGCTATGTTTTTTTAAAAACTCCTCCTTCCAAGTAGAAAAAATTAAACATTAAAAAAATTCCCCCTCTAAATTAAAAGAAAAAACTTTAAACTTTTTATATTCCCCCTTCCAAGTAAAAAAACTTATTTTACAAAACTCCCACTTCTAAATTTAAAAATAATACATTTTTTTAAATTATCACTTCAAAGTTAGACAAATACTGTTTTTCGAAAATTCCCGCTTCCAAAACAGAAAAAGTGCTGTTTTTTCAAAACGCCCCCATTCCAAGTAAAAAGAATTATATTTTTATAAGCTCCCTTTCCAAAGGCAGATAAATACTGTTTTTACGAAACTCTTGCTTCAAAATTTAAAAAACTTTTTTTTTTAATTATCCCTTAAATGTTAGAAAAAATACTGTTTTCTAAAACTTCTCCCTTCCAAGTGAAAATAGAACTTTTTTTAAAACTCCCCCTTCCAAGTAAAAAATAAAACTTTCAAAAACTCCCCATTATAAATTTAAAAAAAAACTTTAAAGTTTTTGAACAAAACTCCCACTTCCAAATTTAAAAAAAAACAATACATTTTCTTTAATTATCAGATCAAAATCAGAAAAAATACTGTTTTTAAAAATATTCACATATCAAGTCAGAAAAAAGTACTGTTTTTTTCACAACTCTCCCCTTTCAAGGAAAAAACATACTTTTACAAGTCTCCCGCTTCCAAATTAAAAAAAAATTAAAATTGTTAAATTATCTCTTCAAATTCAGAAAAATACTGTTTTCTAAAACTTCTCCATTCAAAATCAGACAAGTACTATTTTTCAAAAATACCCCTTTCCAATTAAACGAAATTCTAATATTTTAAAACCCTCCCCTTCCAAGTCAAAAAACGTTAAATTTTCAAACCCTAACAAAATAAAAATTAAAAAAAAACTCTCCCTATTTCAATGTGACTCAATCCTCCCCCACTTATCAAATGATACCACCCTCATTTCAATATCCATTAATTTCTCACCCTCAAAAAATAATCAACCCCCAGTAGATTGTCTCCAAGAAGAAATGCGATTCCGAAAGCTAATTATTTAATTAAATAATTTCGTCTAGTATAAATTGACGTTTTGTGACAAGCTCGACTAGAAATTGTGCACTTAACCGCCTGGCACATCAAAACAGCCCTTATCGTAGGGATGAAGGGCAGGAGAGAGCATCATACTGGAAGGTACACTCAATGATGAAAGTGTAGTCGCAAAATAATCGACGAGTTACACACACCAGACAGTGTTACGTCAAGGGCGTTTGAGCGCAAGACAGACAGACTCGTCGGGGGTGAATTGGGGGGAGGGGGTATTGTGCGAAGCGGGTAAAGAGACCGCTTGTGTCGGGGGTGGTCTAGACACAACACAGTCGGGTGGTTTCAGGGGGTGGCAGACCTGTGACCTTGGGTATCACTCCGGTTCCTATGGAGATAAACAAGCCACGCTAAAACGTCTTTTCTCCGCAAATCACGATAATTAGAATGTGGTTAATTTGAAACATTTTTTTTTATTTTATTTAGAAGAAAAGATCTTATTGTGTGTGCTATAGTATGTTATTTTGAAGTAAAAAGGAAAAAAATATAGAGAAAAAAGATAAATTGGCGGGGATGCGAACCCAGACCGGACTCAGAGCATCCGAACTTATCTACCTACACCTTAGGGGCTGTGCATAAATTACGTAAAGTCTTTCAGTGGGGAGGGGGTAGTTCAACGATTTTTCTATGCTGTTTTACATCTGATAGATTTTATGACAAACCAATGATAAATTAATGTTTATTTAAACTATTATTGTTCAGTTTTTCCCAATAAAAACATGTAACTATTTTCGGTTGAAAGCTCATTCTTTCTGGTTGAAAAGTCCACTATTAAATTTTTCATTAGGAATTCATCTTTTTTGGTTAAAAATGTAATTATTTGATTCAAAATTTAATTAATTTGTTGAAAATTCAACAATTTTGTTAAAGTCATCCTTTTGTTGTTAAAAGATTAACAGTTTTGTTGAAAATTGTTCTTTTTGGCTTGAAAATTCATCAATTTGATTGAAATTCTTGTTCTTTTTTTGGTTTGAAAATTCATCTCTCAGCAATCTGGTAGAAGACTCAACTATTTGGTCAAAATTTGAACTGCTTTGTTAACAACTAATTTTTTTAGTTGAAGATTCATCACTATACTTAAAAATTGATTGCTTCGATTGGAAATTAAACTATTTCGTTGAAAATTCGTTTTTCCTTTGTTGAAAATTAAGTTTTTCAACTAAAAAATTAATTATTCCATTTTTAGTTGAAAATGCATGTATTTTGTTTTTAAAAAATCGTCTTGTTTAGTGAAAAAACAATTTTTTGGTTTAAAAAAATTGCAACTGCCTGGTTAAAAATGTATCTGTTCCAGTTGAAAATTAAATTCTATTATTGGTTGAAAATTCAACTGTTTTCTAAGAAATTCGTATTTTTGGCTCGAAAAGTCAACAATTTGGTGAAAAATTCAACAATCTGGTTTTGGTTGAAATTTAAACTACTTTGTCAAAAATTAAATTTTTTAATTAAAACTTCATCATTTTACTTAAAAATTGATTTCTATAATTGAAGATTTAAGTATTTCGTTGCAAAGTAGTTTTTTGTTGTTAAAAATTAATTTTTCTAACTGAAAAATTATTGATTCATTTTTGGTTGAAAATTCACGTATTTTGTT
>CAKNYM010049739.1:20672-31071 GCA_932195095.1 Andricus curvator
TGAAAAATTATTGATTCATTTTTGGTTGAAAATTCACGTATTTTGTTCAAAAAATCGTCTTTTTGGCAGAAAATTAATTTTCTTAGCTTAAAATTTAACGTTTTCTTTAAGTATATGCATTTTTTTGAAAATTCGTATTTTTTTGTTATATTCAACGGTTTTTTTTATTAAAAAAAAAATATTTTCAGGTTGAAAACGGAACTGCTTTGAAGAGAATTCGTCTCTTTGGCTTGAAAATTCAACAATTTGGTAGAAAATTTAATTAATTGGTAAAAAATTGAACTGTTTTGTAGAAAATTCGTTTTTGATTGAAAATTAATTTTTTTAAACCTTAATTTAACTATTCCATTTTCAATTAAAAATTGATATTTCTTAAGTTTAAAAATTTAACTGTTTGGTTAAAAAATTATCTAATTTGTGGAAAATTCGTAATTTTCGTAAAAAATTAATCTCCTCAGTTAACAATTCAACTAGTTGGTTAAAAATGTATGTAATTTGTTAAAAATTTGACTTTTTTAATAGAAAATTAATCTTCTTGGTTGAAAAATCATTTTTTTGTTGTTGAAACGTCAATTAATTGGAAATTTTTTTTCTTTATTGACTGAAAAATCTTTCTTGGTTGAAAATTCAACTCTTGTTGAACAACTACTGCATTACATTATTTTTGGATGACCCCTGCATAAATTCACGAAAAAAATTTAGTTGGAAAAAATTACGTTCAGAAAAAAAATTAAGTAATTTATACACCGCCCCTTAACCAATTGAGCTATTTTCACTTTTTTTCATTATCAGAAATAAGAAAATTTCTTCAGAGTCAAAGCTTACTTTAAACAATTTAAAAAATTTTCAGTAAAAAGAGGATTATTTACAGGAAGACTAGAAATATGCAAAGAGGGATATTGAATTAATTTGGTTAGGATGAACTAAAATCTAGAACAGCGGAAACTCATTTCCAATATTGTTGAATAGATATAATTAATCAGGATCGTTTTAGAATTGGAATAAATTCTAAAAATTTTGTGCTCCGGACTCTTCACATTATTATTTAATACCGGAAGCAAATTTCCATGAGGTGTGAAAATTGCTCATGATTAAATGACATTACATTTTGCAGAAGTAAAAATTCGGTTTAATGAGTTCAATTATTCATTGGATAAGGTCGACGACGATGTCGTACATTAGTGGGATAATAAAAGTGTATTCGATAATAGAATTTTAAGCTGAATTTTAAAAACACAGATATTAAATAATTGGAAATGAATATTTCATGATTAAATACAATTTTTAGATTAAATATTGTAAAAATCGACGTGACAGTTAATTAAGGAAAAATGAAGTATTTTAAATAAATTATAAGGGGTCGTCCATAAACTACGTTATCAATTTTAGGCTATTTTTGACCCCACGGCCCCACTCGTTGACAACCGTATTTTAACCCCCCCCCCCCCCATGAAAAGTTACGTAGCCCGAAATTCTATAAAAACATAGAAAAGAGGGTGATTTTCTACGAAAATAGGGTAATAATGAAGGAATAAATTCTTTTAAATAAAATTATTGTAAATACAATATTGAATCCAATATCAAACACTTTTTTTTACAACCAAATAGTTGAATTTTCAACTTATAAAGGATCAATTTCTAAGCAAAAATGGAATAGTGCAGTTTTCAGATAAAAAAATTAATTTTTGAAATAAAAGAAAAGAATGTTCAACAAAGAGGTGAAACTTAAAAAAAAAGAATTTTTAACTTAAAAAGAACAAATTATCTACAAAGCGTTTGAATTTTCAACCCGAAAATATGATTTTTAACAACAACAAAAATTAATTTTGTACGAAAAAGTTGAATTTTCATAAAAATAGTTTGATTTTTAACGAAGTAGCTGAATTTAAATAAAAAATATGAATTTTTAAGAAAAAAGTTAGTTTTCAACAGAACTGTTTAATTTTCTACCAAATTGTTGAATCCTCAACCAAAGCAGATTAATTTAGACCCAAAAAGTTGCATTTTTGATAAAAAGTATGAATTTTCAAACAAGGAGATTAATTTTCGACCAAGAATAACGAATTCTTAATAAAATACGCGAATTTTCAACTAGAAAAGTTCATTTTTTCAATAAAAAATATTAATTGTCAACCAAAACTGGAATACGTACATTATTAGTAAACAAATTAATTCCTAAACAACAAAAAATTAATTTTCAACAAAATAATTAAATTTTCAATAAAAAAGATGAATTTTCAACTAAAATTATGAATCTTAAAGAAAACTGAATTTTCAACAAAAGAGTTCAACCCAAAAAATGATTTTTTTAAAAAGAAGATTAATTTTCTAAGGAATCTGTTTTATCATCAGAAAATAATAATTATTTTCTAAAAATGGAATGGTTAAATTTTCAACCAATTAGAAGAATCTGCAACCAAAAAAATGACTTTTTATCAAAGTAGTTTAACTTTCAAGCTGAATGCTAGAATTTTTAACCAAGCGAGATGAATTCCGAATTTAATTTAATTTAAAATTATTTAATTTAAAATTAATTGGTTTTTCTTATTGGATTCTATTAATTTAGTTCGCATTTAGGGAAAAAACCAGAAAAAGGGGAGAAAGGAAGGGTATGTTTCTCAAAAACAGAGAAAAAAGCTCGGAAAAAAGAGAAGAATTCTTTAAAATTTATCATCAGGAAATGTACTAAGTATTATCTAAGTTCGTAACGTTACTTCCACCGGCTAAACCCGGGAGGTTTTTCTGCAGTTTTCCTCTCCCCTGTGCAAACTTCCAGGTTTAGAAATGCTCACTTCTAATAAAGTCTACATTATGGTTTAATGTTCAACCAAAAAATATGAGTTTTCAGCAAAAAAGTTAATTTTCTACCGAAAACTCATATTTTCATAAAAATAGTTTAATTTTTAACAAACATGCATTTTGAATAAAAAAACAATGAATTTCCAACCAAGAAGGTTAATTTTTGGCCAAAATAGACATCATTCAAATAGATCAGTTTTCAATATAAAATATCAATTTTCAACCAAAAATGGAAAGTTACATTGTAATTTAAAAAAAAATTCTCAACAAAAAAAAACGAATTTTCAACTAAAATGATGAATCTTAAAAAAAAATGAATTTTCAAAAGAAGAGTTCAACCCAAAAGATAATTTTTCAACCCGGAAGATTAATTTAAAAAAAATTGAATAGTTAAATTTTGAACTAAGGAGATGAATTAACAAAATAATTCAACTTTCAACCGAGTAGTCGAATTTTCAACTAAAAAAAGATTCATTTTTAACCAAATAGTTAAATTTTTATCAAAAAAGACGAATTATCTAAAAAGCGGTTGAATTTTCAACTCGAAAATATGATTATGTAAGAAAAAAGTTTATTTTCCACCAAAAAGTTCAATTTTCATAAAAATAGTTTATTTTTGAATTTGTTGAATCCTCAACCAAACCAGATTTATTTAGGCCCAAACAGTTGCATTTTTGATCAAAAAGGATGAATTTTCAAACAAGAAAAATAATTTTCAACCTAAAAAGCAAGACGAATTTTTAACGGAATACATGAATCTTCAACTAGAAAAAATCAATTTTCAATAAAAAATATCAATTTTCAACTTTTCAATTTTTCAAGTTAAAAAAATTAATTCTCAACGAAAAAAACAGATTTTTCAACCCAATAGTTACATTTTCAACAAAAGAGATGAATTTTCAACTAAAATGATTAATCTAAAAAAAAATTTCAAAAAAAAAAGATCAACCCAAAAGATGTTTTTTTAACCCAGAAGATTAATTTTCTAAAAATGGAATAGTTAAATTTTCAATCAAGGAGATGGATTTTCAACCGAAAAGATGAATTTTTAAGAAAGTAGTTAAACTTTCAAGAAAGCAGATGAATTTCTGACCCAGAAAGATGATTTTTTTAACAAAATAGTTGCATTATTAAAAAACTAATAGAATTTTCAGCGAAAAGCTACGTACTTTACGAGGTACTTTATGAACGGCCCCCAAGGGTACAAATTTATTACACAATTATCTAATTAATTAATTAATAATAATCTAAGAATAATCTTGAAAATTTATTTGTGTTTTGTGATTTTGTCTGATTCATTCTTATTTTGATTCCGACTGTGATCAGCGTGTAAACGTACTTCGATTCGAGAACCCTTTTTATTCAACAATGGTTGGGGTAAAATAAAGTTCTTGGATTATGACCCTTTGAGTTACACGCAAACTTTAAAGGCCTTCTCCGAACCCTCTTTTATTTATGGAACATTTATACTGAATGTCTATCCCACTTCAGACAGTTTTGTTGAATACAATGTATAGGGTTTCAATT
Organism: Andricus curvator; assembly: GCA_932195095.1. Classification (NCBI taxonomy): domain Eukaryota; kingdom Metazoa; phylum Arthropoda; class Insecta; order Hymenoptera; family Cynipidae; genus Andricus; species Andricus curvator. The sequence continues at coordinate 24,999 of CAKNYM010049739.1, forward strand.
TTAGATTCGTATTCATATCGATCTCAGTTGAGTTTTCATTATGAAAATAATTAATTTACTAATAACAAATTAAAAATTTTAATGCAATTTCAATCAACTTTTTTAATTGGATTCAAAAAGCCAGAAGTACGTCACTGATTCGAATTTAGAGGGAACCAGTAGAAATGCTTTATCAGGATTTCTACAAAATCCCAATTTCAAAATTCCCTGACCAGTTTTTTATTTTCCCTGAAGGTTTTAAATTTTTTCTGTAGGTATAAATACAATTAATCGAGTAGAATAATTTTAATCCAAAAAATCTGCCCGTTGCGCGGGCACATTCTCATCGCGCGCTTCGCGCTCGATAATATATTTATCTCGGGGTCGCGCTCGGTCTTTGTACTTCCCCCAGATTTGTTCAGAGACTTTTCAAAATTAATGGTCAAAGCATCGACAACTGTAATTTGGTGATTGTGAATTCTCTTTCGTTAAAGCTCCTTCGGCTTTAACGAAGATATTCTCATCGCGTATATCGTGCTTAGCACGAGATATGATTACTTTAATATTTGTTCCTTATTTTGCATTAAATTTTATTCTCAGCTACCCTGAAAAATGTATCATTTCAATAAATTTATATCATTACAATTCATAATATGCATTGGTATTGAAACGGAAGTATTTTCATTGTCTTGTGTTTATAATTAAAAAAAAATGCGCATCCTATAAAAAAACAATTTTGTTAGAAAACATTTTATTACAACTTGCGTCGTTTTTCTACAAATTTAATTTGTTTATTTCAATGGTATTTTTTATTATTTAAACCAAAAATACGCATTCTAGCGTAAAGTGATTCAAAGAAAATTTGTAGATATAATTTAGGCGAGAAATTTTGTTAAATAAAATTTTATTGTAGCTTGTGTCGTTTTTCCAAAAAGTTATATTTTTTTAATTTTCAATGTATTTTCATAACGAAAGTTTATAACAAATTTGTAGATCTTTTTTGGTTGAACAACTTTTGTCTTTTCATTTTTTTCGCCTCTTGTGTGGTTTTTCAAAAAATTTAATTTTTTTTATTTTTAATGCTATTTTTTACGATTAAAACAAAAACTACGCGTCTTTTCAAAAAATTATTGGTGACAAATTTGTAGCTCTTTTTTGAGTGAGCAACTTTTGTCTATTAATTTTTTTTCATAGCTTGCGTCGTTTGTCCAAAAATTTAATTCTTTTATCTTTACTTTTATTTTTTTTACGATTAAAACAAAAACTACGCGTCCTTTCAAAAAATTAATAGTGAAAAATTTGTAGCTCTTTTTTAGATGTTAATGTTATTTTTCACGATTAAAACAAAAACTACGCATACTTTTTTATGGGTGAACAAATTGTGTCTATTTATTTTTTCGTAGCTTGTGTCGTTTGTCCAAAAATTTAATTCTTTTATTTTTAATTTTATTTTTTACGATTAAAACAAAAAGTACGCGTTTCATCAAAAAACGATTAATAACAAATTCATAGATATTTTTTGGATGCAAAACTTTTGTCTTTTAATTTTTCTTCGTACCTTGCGTCGTTTTTACAAAAATTTAATTTTTTTATTGTTAATGCTATTTTTCACGATCAAAACAAAAACTACGCATCCTTTTTTATGGGTTAACAAATTTTGTCTATTTATTTTTTCGTACGTGTCGTTTATCCAAAAATGTAACTTATTTATTTTTAATGTTGTTTTTTATGAAAAAAATAAAAACTACGCATCTTATCAAAAATTGATTTCTATTAAAAGATGAAAATTCATATTCTCGGTTTGAAAGTTCAACTGTTTTGTAGAAAATTCTTATATTTTAAATTGAATATTAAATCTCCTCAATGAAAATTAAACTACATACATCATTTTTGGTCAAAAATGTATTTTTTTTAGCTTTTAAATTCAAATATTTAGTTCAAAATTTGCAGAAACGAAAAAAATATAGACTAAAAATTAATCAAATGAAATTTAGTTTAACATCACATCCATTGTTCAAAATATTTAGGTGAAGATTTATGTAATTTGTTGAAAATTCTTATTTTTTTATAGAAAATTGAACTATTTGGTTAAAAATATATGTATTATGTTAAAAATTGAACTTTTTTGTTATAATCAATTATTTAAAATTAAAATTATTTGTGGTTTAAATATCAACTATTAAATTTTTTGTTCACGATTTTTCAACAAAATAGTTTATTTTTCAACCAAATTGTTGAGTATTTAACCCAAAAGACCAATTTTTACAAAACAGTTGAATTTTCAACCAGTGAACATGGATTTAACTTTAAACTTAATTTTCAACTTGAATTTGAAGATCGAACTTAAATAATTCAATTTTAAGTTAAAAAAATTAATGTTTAACCAAACAGATGGATTTTCAAATACAACTATAGAATTTTAAATTGGAAAAAGTTAAATTTTCAGTTAAAAAAATTACTTCCAACAAAAAAAACTAAATTTCAAAAAGATAGTTAAATTTTCAAACAAAGTGATGAATTTTCAAATAAAATTGTGAATATTTAACTGGAATATTTAAATTTTAAATCAGAAAGATGAATTTTTAACTAAAATTATGGAATATTCGACTGGAATAATAGTTACATTTTCAGCTAAAAAAAATAATTTTCAACCGAAAACCTTCCAAAGAAAAAACAAGTTTTCAATGAAACAGCTCATTTTTCAACCAAAGAAATTAATTTTTAGTTAAAACGACTAAGCTTCAACAAACAAAAAATTTAACAAAACAGTTTAACTTTCAACCAAGTAATTTTATTTCCAACCTAAAAGATGAATTTTCAACTAAAATGATAAATATTTGACTGGAATACTTGAATTTTTAACCGAAAAGAATAATTTTTAAACAAGAAGATTAACTTAAAAAAAAAGATAATTTTGTACCAAAAAAAATCGATTTTCAACAAAATATGTGGATTTTCAACGAAATAGTTGAATTTTCAATTAAAAAAGACAACTTTTCATCCACATTGTTGAATTTTTAACTAGAATAGATCAATTTTCAACTAAAAATGGAACAGTTAAATTTTCAGTTAAAGAAATTGATTTTCAACCAAACTGATGAATTTTCAACTAAAATGATGAATCTGCAATTGGAATAGTTGAATTTTATTCCAAAAAGCTGAATTTTCAACCATAAAGATTAATTTTCTACAAAAAATCGAATTTTCCACAAAGTACATACATTTTCAAACAACTAGTTTAATTTCTGAATTAAAAATATCAATTTTTAACAAAACAGTTCAATTTTCATCCAAAAAAAGATACATTTTCAACAAAAAATAGAATTTTCTGTTAAAAATCTAACTCTCAACAAAAAAACGGATTTTCAGGAAAATAGTTAAATTTTTCTACTGAAGTAGTTATATTTTTAGTTTAAAAAATTGATTTTCAACAAAGTAGTTACATTTTCAACCAGAGATGAATTTTGAATGAAAATGATGAATCTTCAACAAAAAAATGCATGTTTTAGAAAGTAGTTCAACTTTTAACGAAATGGTTGAATTTTTCTGACTAAAAAGATGAATTGTTAAGGAAAAATGTAATAGTTGGTATAATAACCAAAAAAGATTTTAATTTAAAATAAAAAATAGTAGAATTCATTTAAAAAATACGATTTTTCAAGAAAATAGGTTTTTTTTTCTTCAAATTTTCAACCAGTAAATATGGATTTTTGACAAAAAAGTTATCCGTCTATACCAAATAATCGAATTTTCTACGAAAACATGAGAATCTTCAACCGAAAAAGACGAATTTTCAACAAAATAAGTACATTTCTAACCAAAAAGATGAATTTTCAAATAAAATGATGTATTTTAAAACAAAAGGGTGATTTTCAATCAAGAAGATAATTTTCTGCAAAAAAAAGACGAATTTTAAACTAAAATTTCAACAAAAAAGATTAAAATTTTAATTTAAAAACTAACAATTTTAGCTAAATTGCGATTTTTATCAGGATTCATAATAATTCAATTGATAGTCCTTTTTATACATTTTACATACGAACTAATTATTATTTTATTCTTTTCCCCTCATTTTCCCGGCTCTAAAGTGCCAAATTTACTGAAAAAATTTGAATTTTTACATTTTTCACAAGTTTTTAAATAGGAAGATAATGAATAGATGAGATTCCAAATGAAGTATGGAAATATGGGGGACAGAATTAAAGGAATGGGCATGGAGAATGTGTAATAGAGTATGGAGAGGAGAGGGGTGGCCAGAGTTATGGAAAGAAGGAGTAGTGATACCAATAGTGAAGAAAGGCAAAGGGGAGGAGGTTAAAGATTATAGGGGAGTGACACTAATGCCAACAATGTATAAAGTATATGTGACTGTTTTATCGGAGATGTTAAAAAAAGAAGTTGCGGAGAAAAAGATAGAGCCACCGAATCAGACAGGGTTTAGAAAAGGGATGGGGGTGATGGACAATATATATGTTCTGAACTATTTAGTAAATAAGAGGATTAAAAGGAAGAAAGGGGCAATGGTAGCAATATTCGTGGACTTAAAGGCGGCGTTTGACTCATTAGAACGAGCCGAGATAGAAAAAGTTATGGTGAAAAAGAGGATACGAGAGGGATTAATCAAGAGAGTATCGGAAATTTCTAGAGAGACAAAAAGCAAGGTAAAGGTAGGAGAGCAAGTAGGAGAGATAGTTTCTGGTTGGTGAGAGGAGTAAGGCAAGGATGTCCTCTGAGCCCACTTTTATTTAATATATTAAAAATACTCAAAAGGTAAACGGGAAACTGAGTGACTGGTTCGATATTACGCAAGGCGTGAAACAAGGATGCGTTATGTCCTCGTGGCTATTTATCATATTCATGGATAAGTGTCTAAGAACTGCACTCTTCGACGAAGAAGGTGTAGATCTCCAAACAGTTAAGGTACGTGGGTTAGCTTTCGCAGATGACAAGATTGTTATGGCAGAATCAGTCGAGGACTTGCAAAGAATGTTGAATAAACTTCATACAAGCATGAAGGACATGGGACTCAAAATTAACGTAAATAAAACAAAAATCATGGTGTTTGAGGGAAAGAGTGAGAAAACAATGTGCAACATTGTCCTAAATGATGAGAGATTAGAACAAGTTGACAAGTACGTATATCTAGGTAGTCTATTCACTAGCGATGGAAAAATAGATGGGGAGTTAGATAGGCGCATAAATAAGGGCAAACAGGTTATCGGTAGAGCAGGGTCCATCCTAACAAATAAAAACATATCAAAAAAAGCTAAAATGGCCATACACAATTCTATATTCGTACCGACTGTACTATACGGTAGCGAGACATGGACCTGTCAAGAAAAGGACAGGAGTAAAATTAACGCGATCGGCATGAAACCTCTGCGCATAATATGCGGGAAAACACTGATGGACAAAGTCCGAAACGAGACAATCCTCAAAGAATGTGGTACAGGAGAAACACTAGTTGACATATGGGAAAGAAATCAGTTAAGATGGTTCGGACATCTTGAAAGAATGAAAGATGAACGACTGACCAAACAAGTGTATAAAGGTAAAGTAAATGGCAGAATGCCCAGAGGTAGACCGCCGAAAGAATGGTTAGAATCTGTAAATGAGACATTAATCCGTAGAGACATAAGAAGCCATAGGAACACAAGAGCTTGCATGAAAAAATGCATGGACGTGAAGGAAGCTAGAGTAGTATGCCAGGACAGAAAAGTGTGGCGACAAATAGTTTGTAAACAGAGTGACAGTAGAATGAATGACGCCTGAAACAAAGATCTTGGATACTAATGGGCCCAAGTGGAGAACCATACATAACAATTTTGTGAGGCTCTTCAATTGGGGTGATCGCTAGAGAGATTGATCAGCAACCTGGGTCGGAGCAGTGTTGCGGAGTAAACGTGTCATTTAAATAAATAACACGAGTATTCCAGATCAATCTAAAATATATATACCTAACACTTATATACCTATCCACCTCATACCTATATTCCTACCTACCTTATACCTTTATACCCATATGCACACTACTATTCTCCAACCGAGCAAGTCACGCCTACCCCGAAAGGGAAATGGCTTAATGGTATAATAA
>CAKNYM010049739.1:46788-60953 GCA_932195095.1 Andricus curvator
GGGAAGTGAAGGGAAATGAGAGGTAAAGTAGGGGAATGAAGGAAGGGGAAATATGGGAGGAAGAATAATGGAAATTATATGAAATTAGGGGAGGGAAATTCTGGGAAGTGGGGCAAAATGATGAGAGGGAAGGTAGGGAAAGTGAATGCGGGGGAGACTAGGGGGTGGGGGTGACATGAGAGGAAATGAGGGGAGTGGAAGTTGATGGAGTAAGGGGAAATGAGGGGGAAAGTATGGGAAGTCAGGGGAAATGAGGGTAGGGGAAGTGATGTGAAATTAAGGGACGGGAAATAGGGGGCATGAGGGCAAATTAGGGGAGAAGTAGGGGAAATGGGGAAAGTGGGGAAGGGGAAATAAGGGCTATGAAGGGCAGTAGGGAAAAGGGAGTGTAAGCTGTGGTAGCGAGAGGGGGAAGTAGAGGAGGGGAAAGTTTTTACGAATTAAGGTCGTATTTTTTTCAATTTTGAGGTCGCTGTGATCAATCCTAGGTAAAATTTGAATTAATTTTTTTATTTGATCCCTTTGAGCTGTTTGAATCTCACCCTTTGGAAAGGAGATCGGAAAGGCGAAGTCGAGGCATAAATCGTATTCGTGGGGTTATCAGGCTGGTGCATCTGAACCCTCTCTGACAGAAGAAGAGTCAGAATTCGGGGCCAACTGTTGAATTTTATCACTCCTTCTCCCTTTCTCCCTTTCTCTCTCTTTCTCTCATTCTCCCATTTTTCTGTCTCTTTCTCTCTTGCTCATTTTCTCTTCCTCTCATTTTCTCCCCTAGGGCCTAAAGTCACACGAGATGAAAACACGTGTGTTCTTCTGTCCATAAACGTCCACCCTTCAGAGTAAGTCGTGTTGGGCCCGGGTGTTGATGAAAAAACATAGAAAACGATACGGCGTTGCTCTCTTTAAGACGCTGACGTCTGTGGGAGAACACGTGTGTCGTGTAAAAATTTCGTCCTGTTTTCCTCCCGTCTGACATCTGAGAGTAATGAGTTTATTGCCAATGGAAGACGACACACTTTTCTATCTCCGCCACCTACAATGTGTGAAACTACCAAAAATTTTGTTTTTATAAATCATCAAATTGACAAGAAGTATGTCGCCCAGTTAAATAATTGTGCCAATTTTCAATTTTTTAAGTCGAGGATTAATATTAATATGTGAGAGAGGAATTAGGATTTTTGAAACTTTTTATTATTATTATTATTTGTAAAACTTCATAATTTGTTCTAATTGGAACGAGCTTGTTTAAGAATATGTTTATTATTTTCATATTGGAACAGGTGAGGAAACAGTGGATTTTTTAAAAATGGATAATTTTGAAAAGTGGATAATTTTTCTATTGGAAAAAGTAATTTTAAAAAATTCTTGCTGGAATAGGGAAATTATAAAAAAAGATATTATTTCTGACTGGCATATGGGTTGAAAAAAAAGTTTTTTTCTTCATGGAACAAGGAATTAAAAAAAAGGATGTTTTTTTCTGATTATAATAGGGGAATAGTGAACAATGAATTTTTCTCTGGTTGGACGCAGGGAATTCTGAAAATAATCTTTTTCAGATTAAAACATAGGATTATTAAAAATATTTTTTTTCCTGGAACGGAACATTTTGAAAAAAAGGTTATTTTTGAAGGGTGGCCGCAAAAATTTATTTTCTAGCTTCCCTGAATTTTCCTATAACTCCTACTTGAGAATTAATTTTTCACAATGACTTTTCCTTGCTATATAGAGTTTGGCGAAAAATACTTCCGAATTATTAAAATGTTTATAAATATAGAAATTTATTTTACCTCAATTTTATTAATTTTTTTTATAATGTTTACTAATTATATTTCAAAGAAGAAGCATGAAAGAGGGTTTATAAATGAAAAATTGTGTGTTGAAGGAAAGATTATTAATTATTTAATATTAATTATTGAATATTATTGACGGGAATTAAATTTAAAAACTTTTGAATGAATAAAAGATAAAAAAAAAGTGCAGGCAGCGAGAAACGAACACGCCACCTTCTGGCTATGAATCCGAAGCGCTATTTCCTGAATTTTCTACTAAATATTCGAATTTTCAACTTATAAATGATACAATTCTAACCAAAAATAGATTAGTGAAACTTTCAGATCAAAAAAATTAACTTTTATGAAAAGAAATTCAACAAAAAAGTTAAATTTTAAACCAAAGATGTGAATCTTGAAAAAAATGAATTAAAAAAAAATAGTTCAACTTTCATTCAAGTAGTTCAATTTTTTGCCAAGGAAGATGAATTTTTAACCAAATAGTGCAATTTTCAACCAAAATATGAATTTTTCAGCAAAATTAATTTTCTCTACAAAAAAACATGAATTTTCAACAAAATACATCAATTTTAAACAAAAACAGTTTAATTTTAAATCCAAAAGGTCGAATTATTAAATTTTCATGGAAATGATTTAATTTTTAATCAAATATTTTAATTTAAACCAAAAATATGAACTTTTAACAAAAAAAAGTTCATTCAGGACGAAATTGTTTAATTTTCTACCGAATTGTTTATCCTCAACCAAACCAGATTAATTTCGAACCAGACAGTTGCAATTTAAAAAAAAAGGATGAATTTTCAACTAAGAAGATTAATTTTCGACTAAAAAAGACGAGTTTAAAAAAAAACATTAATCTTAAATTAGAAAGTTCAATTTTCAGTGAAAAATATAATTTTCAACCAAAAATGAAATAGTAACATTGTTAAAAAAATCAATAATCAATTAATATTATAAATGCTTTGATATTGTGAATTGATAATAATAAAAATAAAAAAGACGAAAGAAATAAAAAAGAGAAGGAAGGGGATTTGATTGGTTGCCTTCTCATTTTTCTTTCCTCTTTTTTATTTTTGTTCAAAGAAACAAATTTTTTTGTTTTTAGGAATTGCAATTGGAGCATTTTGTTGTGGTTGTCCAAATTTGATCGTTGGATTCTTGTTTTTTTCAGGAATTCTATACATTGTCTTCATTTTGCTCAATTTTAAAATAGAAATTTACAAAAAATACAAAATTACAAAATAATACAGAAAATTTTTTAATACAAAGACAAATCAGACAAATTAAATTTTATATTCGAAATGATAATTTTTCGAGCTGGAAAAGGGAAGGAAAAAGTTCTGTCGCAGCCTATCCCTTTCCCAGCTTTATGACTTCTTTACAAAAATTTTCAGAATTACTCTATTTGAAAATTTATGATCAAAAAGTCGTTTCTATTCATGCGTCAACTTTGAATTATGTTAGTGAAAAAAGTTTTAATATAAAAAATCGTGTTTTCAAATATTATGCATTGCCATATCTTCCTTACTCTTCAATAAAATGTATCAATGCTATGGGTCAATCGATTCGCCTTGAATCAACACAACTTTTCTATTCTCGCATCAACTTTAAATTATGAGAATGAGAAAGTTTTTACTATAAAAATCGATTTTAAACATATATAAATTACCGTAACTTCCCTACTCTTTGTTAAAATGTATTAATATTGTAGGTCTATCGATTCGTCTCGAACCAAGGAATCTTTTATATTCTTGCATCAACTTTGAATTATGTTGAAGAAAAAAGTTTTACTATAAAAAATCGTGTTTTCAAATATTATGCATTGCCATAGCTTCCTTACTCTTCAATAAAATGTATCAATATTATAGGTCAATCGATTCATCTTGAATCAACACAACCTTTCTATTCTCGCATCAACTTTAAATTATGAGAATGAGAACATTTTTACTATAAAAAACTGATTTTCGAAAAATATAAATTAGCATAACTTCCCTACTCTTTAATAAACTGTATCAATATTACAGGTCAATCGATTCGTCTCGAACCAAGGAATCTTTTATATCCTTGCATCAACTTTGAATTATGCGAATGAAAAAAGTTTTACTATAAAAAACCGATTTTTAAAATATTATTGAATGCTAAAAAAATGCAATAAATATTTTTAGAAATCCTTCGGTCAGTTTCAAGATTTAATGTGAGAAAAATAAGCCCTCCAAATTTCATCAATTTATCTGCAACCGTTTTTTAGTTATCGTGCTCACAAAAAAGTGTGACATCCACACATCCGCACACACACACATACACATCCGGACAATTGCTAAGAACATTGTATTAGACATTTTCACATTGAGGAAGGTTTAATTAAACGTAGTGTATACGGATCCGGCATATTTTGCCAACGTCTCGTGGGGGGCGGGAAGGCACCCCTGTGACTGGTCACAAAAGTTACCGATCTATTACCAAGAATTTCTAAAATTTATAGAAATTTATCATTATTGTGGAAATTTATGAAATTTTTGAAAAAATTATGAAATTTGTAAAAATTTATGAAATTTATGAAGTTTGTGGAAATTTATGAAGTTTGTGAAAATTTATGGAATTTGTGGAAATTTAAGATAATTTACGGGAAATTATGACGTTATTAAAAATATGCCGGAAGAGAAAATTAAGATCCGGCAAGGAATACAGATGACACATAACCTCCACCTGTCATCAAGATCTCCCTTTAATTTTCTATTGTCCGACATATTTTTGCAAACATCAATTTTTTAACTCGTTGCAATTAATCTAGAATTGTTTGGAATTAATAATAAATCGTTTGGAATTCATAATAAATTCTTTGGAATTCAATTTAGTACACGATAAAATAAGCCGGAAGATTTTACTTTATTAGTAAAAAATTAAGGTCAACAATTTTACAACAAGACTTTTTGATCAAATGCAAAATTCATGGAGTTTTTCCTAAGAAGATTTTTGACATTAATAAAAATTTTCGTTTTGATTTCAAAAACAAAAGAAATAAAGAAAAATTTGATATAAATACTGAAAAATTCAAAAAATCGCTCTTAAATTGGACTATTAAAGATTGCCATTCACAGATACATTCTTTAAATGTTAAGATAAAACAAATTATTGAGAAATTAAATATTCCTACCTACCTTATACCTATATACCCATATGCACACTACTATTCTCCAACCGAGCAAGTCACGCCTACCCCGAAAGGGAAATGGCTGAATGGTATAATAATAATAATAAAATCAACAAGTTCCCTCCTTTATTATCAAGGAATGTTTTGAAAGGGAAACAAAACTTAATAAAATCGTCCTTAAGGATAATAGAAAACATGGTAAAATTTTTTTAAACATTCTCAATGAACAAGGATATGTACAAAAACTGCATTTAAATATTCACTCAGTTCTTTTTCATGATCAACCAGACCCTCGGTTTCTGAATATTTCTAATGTAATTATTCCACACAGAGTTATTGACATTTTGAGATTAGGTGATGGTTTTAGCAACAAATTTGGAGAAAAAAAACTATATTCAACTACTTGAAATAATTAAAGACATTGAATCAAATATTTAAAAAATACCTGAAAATAATATTGATGAATTTAGATCTCAATTTGTGGGTTTATCTAATGATTTTTGAAATAATGATAATCCAAAAACTTGGTTAGAAAAGGAATTGAATGAGGGTTCAATTAAAACAAAAATTTTCTTAAAATATCATCCATAATTAATGATCACTAAATCAGACAAAGGAAGTATTACAGTAGCGATTCATAGGGATGTTTATATTCAAAAAATGTTGCATATCTTGAATGATGCAGGTAGTTTTCAATTGATTCCTAATAATCCCACCATAATGCTTCAAAAAGGGACTTTTAAAATTTTAGACAGAATGAGAACTAATAAATATTTTGGCAATAATATTGAAAGATGTGATATCGATACATCCAGTACTAATCTCTCATTAGCCTATGGACTTGTTAAAGCTCACAAAGATGACTACCCTCTACGGCCGGTCATTACAACAATAGGTTCCCCAACTAGAAAATTGGAAGAATTATTGAGTCAAATTATTAAAAAATCAATACAAAGCTCAAAAACATTAATTAAAAATAGTCATGCTTTCTTAAAACTAATTGACAGTGTGATAATACTTTTAGACCATATATTTGTCTCTTTTGATGTAATAGCTATGTTTCCAAATATATCCTTTATGAAAGAGTCGAAATTGCCATACAAAAGCGTTGGGATTTGATTAAAATTAATACAAAAATTTCGAAAAAACATTTTCTTGATGCGATAAAATATGTTTTTCATTCAGTATATTTCAAATTTATTAATAATTTTTATAAACAAAATTTTGGAACTCCCATAGGATCTGTTTTATCTCCTATTTTAGCTGAAATTGTCATGGAGAATTTAGAGAATGAAGTTTTCCAAAAAATCAATTTTAATATTGATTTTTATGCAAGATATGTTGATGATTCAGTACTTAGTGTACACAAAAATAATGTTAACACTCTTCTTATTGCTTTTAATAGTATACACCCTAGATTACAATTTACTGTTGAAATTGAAACTGAAGGTAAATTAAATTTTCTAGATTTGACTTTAATTAAAACTGATGAAAGACATATTATTACTGAGTGGCATAGGAAAACGATTTGTTCAGGTAGAACACTTAGTTTTCTTTCAAATCACTCTATTCAAAATAAAATAGGAATCATTAAAAATTTGATTGATAGGGTCCTTAAATTATCACATCCAGTTTTCCATGAAAAAAATATTGAACAATGTAAACAAATTCTTTTTCTTACCCATTACCCTTTTGATTTCATTGAAAAACATGTACATAACAGAATAAAATATATAAAAAACATAAGCAATGATCAAAATAAAATAAACAGAGAAGATTACAATACATTCAATACTGTTGTTCTTCCATAATTTGGTAATATCTCGAAGATTTTGAAATCAATGTTGGGAAAATTAGGTTTACATACCATTTATACACTGTTAGAAATGTTCGCAATTTTAGTATACACGGGCATATTAAATTTCCTATATGTTTACTAAATTCATTACACTTTGTAATTTTAGTATACTGACGTATACTAAATTTCTTTTATGAAGTTATATGTATACTTAATTTATTACTTGTACAGTAAGTTTCTTTCACGTATATGAATTTCTTAGTTTCTGTATACTAAAATTCATATACGTGTGTACTATATTCAGCTGCGCAAGCGCGTTTCGATTTACGCGATTTGGGCAACGTGGCCGGTGGCAGGCTCGTATGCCGCTGCATTTGTTTGAGTTCTTTGTAATGCTGAAAGTTCGGCTTGTTTCTGCGAGGATCTGCAAAGTCTTATCTTTAAAAGGTATGTTCAATTCATTAACGTAAATATAGCCTAACGATATGATTATTTGAAAATTACAACTTTGTTCTTTAATTTCATTTTTCATCTGATCATATGTTTACAGATGATGAAGACGGAACCCACGCGAAACGGAACGCGTATACTGAATTTAGTATATGCGTATACTAAATTTTGTATACATGTATACCGAATTTATTATACGCGTATACTAAATTTCATGTACGTGCATACTAAATTCAGTATATGCATATACTAAATTTACTGTGCGCTGGTATACTAAATTTAATTTCATGTTGAGCATTCTTGCTTCCATTACATGTATACTAAATCTAGTACAGATTTTTCTAACAGTGTAAATTTCTTTGACTAGATAATAGAAAAATTTTCTTTTCTAGTTAACAATCAATTCTCACTGGCTTTCCCCCCTCTCTATTACCAGACGTAGTTTTTAGCGCAACCCCCCATCCCCTTAAATTGATAACGTAGTTTACGGACGACCCCCTATCTGTCTCACCTGTCTCGAACGATCGACATTATCTTCCCGAGATTCATGTCAGGCAGACTGCAATATCTAACGGAGCATCCAGCAGCAGTATTATTCCCTCTTTATAGTCCCCGTCTGGAGAAACGAGCAATTAAAGTGGCCAGCTTCCGGGGCAGCGTGTGTGTATGAGTAAAATTAAATAAATGTCGAGATGGGAAATGCATTTTCCTCGTTTATGGCAGTCTGGGGTTGGTAAACGGGTTCTAGTTGTGGGGGGTGGGGGTGGCATGTGGGGGAAGAAGGTTGAGGGTGGATATTGGAGGTTGGAGGTAGACAGGGGGTGTATAGGTTTATGGGTTCCGCGACCAGGTCGCGACCATCTCGCGTCTGGCGCTCGGCTAGATTTTAGATGCTGCACCGAGTCCGGGGGTGCAAGAGGCGAGGGTGGCGGGGCCGTAAAAATTTTACTGCGAATTGTCTGCAGACACAGACCCCGGGAACGTTTTATGTGGCCGGGAAAAATAGGAAACTCCCCGGGAAAGGCGAGGAAAAACCAGTCTGGGTCAGACGACTTGCGCTCCATTTGGGTCAGCGATCTTTCGCTTCGCCTGATAACCACTTCGCCGCCACTCGTGACTTTTAACTACCGATCATAAAAAAAAGCTAGACGAGATGGCATTTTAGGGGCTGGTAGTTAAAATGCTCTTATCTGATTATTGGCGGAGGCGAGGAAAGTTTAATTCATTCTATTGTGCGAACCTTTGGACAATACAGATTTTACAGCCCAAAATCATCTCGAAATAGAAATAGGGAAAATAGGGTGATTTTCCAGGAAAATTGGAGAATACATTTCTTTAAATAAAATGAATTTAGGTTAAATATTGCATTCAATACGAAACGCTTTCAAAATGCCCTCACTTTTTGCTGACCAATTTTTTATTTTTCCTGAAAATTAATACTGAAGGATCAGCATTAAATTTAAATAAATTTTTATTGCAGAAAAACAAATATTCAAACAAGAAATTTTTGCAAAAAAAAAGACTTTTGAACAAAACAGTTAAATTTTCAACAAAATAATTAAATTTTCAATAAAACAGTTGAATTTTTAACCAAATTGTTAAATTTTAAAAATCCAAACATGAATTTTTAATCCAAAGGGATTAATTTTCGGTCCAAACAGACGAATATTCTACAAAACAGTTGCATTTTTCACCAAAAAGATGAATTTAAAAAAAAACTTGAATTTTTAGCAAAATAATCAAATTTTCAACCAAATAATCAAATTTTCAACAAAATAGTTAGATTTTCAACCAAATTATTGAATTTTTAATCTAAAAAGATGACTAATTGATCAAAAAAAGATAAATTTTCAACAAAATAATTAAGTTTTCAATAAAATAGTTGAATTCTCAACCAAATTCTTGAATTTTCTACCTACAAAGGCAGATTCTCAACCAAATAGTCGAATTTTCAAAAAAAAAAAAAAAAAGATTACACTCTAATCACAAACCGTTGCATATTCAACAAAATGAAAAAAAAATTTCTACCAAAAGAGTTGAACTTTCTTCAAAAGAGTTGAGTTTTTAACCAAATGGTTCAACTTTCAGCAGAAGGGACGAATTTTCAAAAAAATTGGAGAATTTCTTTAAATAAAATTAATTTATGTTAAATATTGCATTCAATACGAAACGCTTTCAAAATGCCCTCACTTTTCGCTGACCACTTTTTTATTTTTCCTGACAATTAATATTGAAGGATCAGCATTAAATTAAAATAAATTTTTATCACAGAAAAACAAATATTTAAACAAAAAGTTAAATTTTCGCAAAAAAAAACTTTTAAGCAAGACAGTGAAATTTTCAACAAAATAATTAAATTTTCAATAAAACAGTTGAAATTTTAACCAAATTGTTAAATTTTCAAAACATGAATTTTTAATCCAAAAGGATTAATTTTCGGTCCAAACAGACGAATGTTCTACAAAACAGTTGCATTTTTCACCAAAAAAGATTAAATTTAAAAAAAATACTTGAATTTTCAACAAAATAATCAAATTTTCAACAAAATATTCAGATTTTCAACCAAATTATTGAATTTTTAACCAAAAAAGATGAATATTTGACCAAAAAAAGATAAATTTTCAACAAAATAATTAAGTTTTAATAAAATAGTTGAATTCTTAACCAAATTCTTGAATTTTCTACCTAAAAAGGCGAATTTTCAACCAAATAGTTGAATTTTCAACAAAAAAAGATTACACTTCCATCAAAAATCGTTGCATCTTCAACAAAATAAAAATAAAATATTTTCTACCAAAAGAGATGAATTTTCTTCAAAAGAGTTGAGTTTTTAACCAAATAGTCGAACTTTCACCAGAAGGGACCAATTTTTAACAAAATATATGAAGTTTTAACCAAATAGTTGATCTGTCAAACTACAAAAATGAATTTCCAATCAAATGGTCAAATTTTCAAACAAAAAATAAATTTAGAAATCAGCTAAATTTTCAACCAGAAAAGTTTAATTTTCAAAAGAAAAGTTCTTTTTTAACCAAGAAAGATAACTCTTCTACCAAAAAAGATGAATTTTAAATCCAAAAAGGATGAATCCTCAAGGAAAAATAAATTATTTGACAAATTTTCAACAAAATACATCAACTTTTCACCAAGCAACTGCATTTTCAACTGAAAAGAATAATACCAACAACTCTAACATCGATTATTTAAAAAATACTAATTCTCAACGAAAAATATAATAGTTGATAGTTGAATCCTCAAATTAATTTTCAACCCAAAAACCAAGAAAGATTTCAGTTAAATTTTCAACAAAATAGTTAATTTTTCTAAACAAAAAATATAATAGTTGACATTTCAAAAAATAAATATTTTAATTTTAAATAAGAAATAGTTTAATTAAACTAAAAGCGACGACCTTTTAGAAAAATAATAAAATTTTCAACCAAAGAGATGAATCTTCAACCAAAAAAATGCATTTTTTACAAATTATTTCAAATTTCAACCATGTGGTTTAATTTTCAGCCAAAAAAATGAATTCTCAAAGAAAATTATAATAGTTGATATTTCAAAGATGAATTTTCAAATATCAACCTAAAAAGTAGAATCTTTTAGAAAACTACTGACTTTGAAATCCGGAAATATGAAATTTTATTTTCATTTTTAATTAAGAAAGATGAATTTTTAATCCAAAAGGACGAATTTTCAGTACAAAAAGACACATTTTCAACAAAATAGTTGAATTATCAACAGAATAATAACATTTTTAATAAAATAACTTAATTTTGAATCAAATAGTTTAATTTTCAACCTAGAAAGATGATTAAAAAAAATATTGCAATTTCAACCAAAAACCAAATGTAGTTGACTTTTTAAGCCCAAAGAATGAATTTTTTAAAAGAAGGTTGAATTCAACCAAAGTTAAATTTTTTTTAAAAAAGTTCATTTCCAACCAAGAAAGATGACTTTTCTACCAAAAAAGATGAATTTTCAAACCAAAAGTGAAATTTCCAGATGATAAAATTAATTTTCATTAAAAAAATAACGAATTTAAAAAAAAATTAAATTTTCAACGAAAGAGATGAATCTTCAGAAAAAATACATTTTTAACTAATTAGTTAAAGTTTCAACCAAGCAGTTTAATTTTCAACTAAAAAATATGAATTCTCAACGAAAAATATAATAGCTAATATTTCAACTAAAAAAGATTTCAATTTTTAATCCAAAAGTCAAAAACAGTTGAATTCAACCAAAAAAGAC
This sequence comes from Andricus curvator, assembly GCA_932195095.1. Taxonomy (NCBI): domain Eukaryota; kingdom Metazoa; phylum Arthropoda; class Insecta; order Hymenoptera; family Cynipidae; genus Andricus; species Andricus curvator. The sequence goes on from CAKNYM010049739.1 coordinate 58,232, forward strand.
AAATATTTCAACAAGATAGTTAAATTTTCAGTTCAAAAAATTAATTTTCTATCAAAAAGGATTTTCTACCAAAAGAAATTATTCACCAAAGCAATTAAATTTCCAACCAAATAATAGAATTTTTAATCGAAAGAGATGATTTCTTATCGAAAAAAATAGTACATAGTAGACTTTCCAACTGAGAAGAATTAATTTTCAACCAAAATAATTAGATTTTCTTATTGGGTTATATTAATTCAGTTCGCAGTTGAGCGAAAAAAAGGAAAAAGGTCAAAAGTTTTTTGAAAAGAGGGGAAAAAGAGGAATTCTTTAAACAAGGGGAAATGGCAATAGAGGAAAGACTAAATTCTAAATCCTTTTTTATCCTTTTTCTGAAAAAAAGAAAAGTCATCTTTCTTGGTTGAAAAAAAAAACTTTTCTGTTGAAAATTAAACTTTTCTGGTTGAAAATTTAGCTGATTTCTAAATTTATTTTTTGTTTGAAAATTTGACCATTTGATTGGGTAGGTTGACAAATCAAGTCTAAAAATATATAAAATTGATTGGGGAAGGTGGATTTTTTAAAACAATTCAAGTGCAAGTTTTTTGAAACGAACAATCCAGGAGCAGTCATTTTTTTTTTAATTTGCGCGCTTTAAGCGATAAAAAAATAAAATATCAACAAAGTTAATTAATTGGATATCGAGCAGGTCAAAGTAACGGCATAATTATTTTCAATCCTTTCTTCCTGCAGACCCATCAGCGTTACCCTTTTTCGGTTGTCGATTTTCCTCGACAAAGTCCGTGAAAAGCTGCCTTTCATTAGCGAAATCTTCCGGTATCGGTTTCTATTTTTCTGGCGGTCGATCACAAAATTCAATATAGTCCGGATTCGAGAAGAAAAAGAAGACTAAGTCTATCCCAAAATCACTTATTAATCAATTTTTTAATCAAAGATTCGAATTTTAAGTTGAGACCTTTTTATTATAAAAATATATCTGGGATTATAAACCTGGCTTGGACATTCAAAAAACATTTAAAAATTATTTATCATTTTTTCAATGTGGCCGTTTTTATCCAGGGAAAAATTCCTGGTCATTTCCCGGTCATTGAAATAATAGTTTATCGAGCGAATCAGAATCTGTTGAGATTTACTGTTTTCTTTCTAGGGGGTTCGAAAAACAATTGTTTCACATGGGAAAAAATGCATATTTTGGCTTGATTTAAATAAATTTAATAGTTAACTGCAATAAAATAAAAATACCAAAAAATTCAGACAGCAGGAATCGAGCCCAGACTTTCCGGTTAAAAACTCGAAGCGCCACCGCCTGATCTAACCGGGACTTGAAAGAATCTTGCATGGCGGTCCATGTAACGTACGTGGATTTTTTAAAGCGTATAAATCCTCTTAACATAATTAATATTTCGAAGATGTTATTACCATTTAATGATGTTAACATCCGAGTGTTTACATTTTTAGTTAACCAAATACCAAATCTTCAAAGCTAAAAATAAGGTAATAACATCTTCCAAATAATAATTAGATTAAAGCCACGTTGATAAAAAAATAGTACACTTGTACAAAAGAAAAGATCTACTGAGGTCTCGGTGACGTAATTGGTTAACGTTCGACTCATGGATGGTCCCGTTCCCGGTTCGAATCCTGGCGATGAAAGATTTTTTCTTGTTCTTCAAGAATTATTTTTCCGCTTCAACAACAAAATTTGAACTCCTTTTAACACATTATTTTGATTTGTTATTCAATCCTATTTATATTTTTCTTTTCATCTCTGCTTCTGTGACCAATTTAGGCTCTAATCACTTCCCTGTGTCCATTTTAAATCATTTCGTTTCGCACCCTAATATTTTAATCTTAACGACCTTTGCTTAAGAAGCGGACGCGATAATTTTCGTCAAGTTGACCGACATTCCCGAAACAAGGAGGGCCTTCGATCTTTCATCTGGAATCCCTTTGCGTGGGAATCAGGAACATATGTGTAATCATATGCGTATGGGGAATTGGTTTTACTTAGGCGCTAGGGTGATACCGAGCCAAGTCAAGATTAGAGTTTTGACAGATTTAGAATGTTCCGAGTTCAAGTGTCTTTCACATGTTTCGACCCATAATATTTTTCATAACCACATCAAAGGGTGCCCGCAAAACTTGATTTTCAAAATTCCCTCACTTTTCCCTGACAAATTTTTCATTTTCCTGGCAATTAATATTGAAGGACCGGCATTTTAATAGTCTAACAATTTTAACGTCACAATTTAAAAATTAAATATTTATTCCAACTGAAAACGATGACTTGCCCTATGCAAATTAAATTTGTATCACAAAAGGACGAATATTAAAAAAAGGGTTAAATTTTCGACCAAAACAGATGAATTTTTAACAAAACAAAACAGTCAAATTTGCAATAACAAAATTAAATTTTCAATGAAACAGTTGAATTTTTAAACAAATTGTTGAATTTTCAAACTCCAAAGATGAATCTTCAATCCCAAAAATATTAATTTTCAGTTCAAATAGACAAATCTTTTACAAAACAGTTCATTCATTTACTAAAAAAGATGAATTTGTAAGAAAATACTTGAATTTTCAGCAAAATAATACAATTTTCAACAAAATAGTTGAATTTTTAACAAAATACTTGAATTTTCAACAAAATAGTTTATTTTTCAACCAAATAGTTCAATTTTCAACAATAGTTCAATTTTCAACAAAACAGTTGAATTTTTAA
>CAKNYM010049739.1:70027-84697 GCA_932195095.1 Andricus curvator
CGTACTCTAACCGACTTTACCCCAACATTTGCTGACTTTACCCCGTATCTTAGTCAACTTTACCCCGTAACCTAGCTAACTTTACTCCATACACTAGCTGACTTTACTCTCTACCCTTGATGACTTTACCCTATACCCTAGTCGACTGTACCACATACTTTAGATAGCTTTACCCCGTACCCTAGCAGACTTTACCCTGTATCTTAGACGACTTGAATCCGTAACCTAGCCAAATTTATACGGTACCATAACTAACTTTACCTTGTATTATGAATGACTTTACTCCATACCCTAGCCAACTTTACCCCGTACTTTAGCTGAAATTACCCCGTACACTAGCCGACGTTACCCCGTACACTAGCCGATGTTACCCCGTACTGGCGTACCCTAACCAAACATATTTCGTACCTTAGCCAACTTTACCCTGTGCCCTAGGTAAAGAGGAGGGTATAGAAGAAGTGGAGGAGGAGAGGAGAGAGGGCGACAAATCCCTTCTTTGCAGGCGTATGGTCTCCATTTTTCGAATAAAACGACTAAGAGCCCAAAAACCAACTTATAAAATGACTAATTAAGTAATTTCAAGCTTAAATTCAGCTCCAAGCAAAAAATGAATCCCCCCAATCCCTCCACCTGTCCAATATAGCCCATAGAGAGACAGAGTTATAGCACAAGAAAAGGGATACGCGCGGGAGTTTACTAAACCTGAATGAATGAAGGCGAGGTGAGGCGTAAAATGAGAGAGAACTGCCGAGGTAAAACGAGAAAGACTACATGAAACCGAATGAAATTCCGTATCTCGAAGGGTCGACCCGCATCTGCATGGCATCTCCAGACGGTATTCCCTTTGCCCCAGTTTACGCGATGTCCGCGCGCGCACGTTTAAGGGATGCTGGTCGGAAGGGTTCGCCGCATGTGCAGGGGTCGATTTTCATGGGTGGCGGCGAGTGTGGAAACCGGAAGAATGGGATGAGGAGGCGAGTGAGAGAAGAAGATAAAAAAAAAGTGCTTGGGCGTAAAAGATGGGGGTGGGTGCAGTTAAGGGGGTTGCTGGAGGCGGTGGGGGAGGTAGAGAAGCACGTTGGCCGGGAACGCGGGAGTTGGGGGTGAGTAGGTCAAACTTTACGGCCCTGGCGTCTAGACGTCGTTGCGCCCCGTGCAGGGCAGTAAAACCGTTTTAAGGGGCTGTTTTACCAGCGCACTCAGCGACCTGCCGTGAAAAGCTGGGGAAGGACGGGAGTCGTGAGATACGCGGATATGCGACGGGATGAGGAGAAAAAAAGGTACGTCGTCGTTGCCTCGAATTCTCGTTACGATCGGGAGCTTGCTGCTACGATTTTTCCAATTTACGCCACTCTTGACGCGAGAAATGGAAGGGGGGGTGAAGGGTGGGGATGGGGGTGGGGGTCGTTATAATTGGAAATTGGAGAAAAAAAGACGGGGAAAAAGGATAAACAATGAGATATAAGTCGGGCAAAAAGGAAAAAAGGAGGAAAGTGGAAGAAAGAGAAGAAAGGGACAAATAAAGAATGAGAATAAGAGAAGAAGTTCGAATAGATGAACATTAGGAAAAAAGAAAAACAATTTGGGAAAAAAAGGAAGAGAATGATAGGAAAATGCGAGGGAAAATGGGCAAAAATTAAGAAAATAGGAAAAAGCAAGAAAGAAAGAAAGAGACAAATAAAGAATAATAAAAGAAGTTCACACAGCTAAGCATTAGGAAGTAAGAAAACGGAAAAACAAATTTAAAAGAGGAAAGAAATGAGAGAAAAGTGAGGAAAAAATAAGTAAAGAGTAAGAAGGGAGAAATAAAGAATAAGAAAAGAAGTTGAAATAGATGAACATTAGGGATCAAGAAAAAAGAAAAAGAAATTGGGAAAAAGGGAAGAGAACGAGAGGACAGTGGGGAGATAAGGAAAAAAGGAGAAAAAAGGAAGAAAGGGACAAATGAAGAATAAGAATAAAAGAAGAAGTTCAAACAAATAAACATTGAGAATCAAGAAAAAGGGAAAATCGTTTTGGGAAAAAGGGAAGAGAATGAGATTAAAGCGGGAAAAAGGGAGAAAAGAGGAAGAAAGGGACAAATAAATAATAAGAATAAGGAAAAAAGTTGAAATAGATGAATATTTGGAATAAAGAAATAGGAAAAAGAATTGGGAAAAAAGGAAAAGAATGAGAGAAAAGTGGGGGAAAAGGGAGAAAAGTTGAAGAAAGAGAAGAAAGGGACAAATAAAGAATAAGAATTACAGAAGAAGTTCAAATAGGTAAATATTAGGAATAAAGAAAAAAGAAAATAATTTGGGAAAAAGCGAGGGAAAAAGGAAGAGAATGAGAGGAAAGTGGGCAAAAAAGAAGCAAAGATGGAAAAGGGAAGAAAGGGCAAATGAATAAGAAAAGAAGTTCAAACAGATAAACATTAGGAAGCAAGAAAACGGAGAAACAAATAGGGGAAAAGGGAAGAGAATAAGAGAAAAATGAGGAAAAATGAAAAAAAGGAGGAAAGAGGAAGAAAGGGAAGGAAGAAACAAATACAGAATACAAATAATAGAAGAAGTACAAATAGATAAACATTAGGAATCAAGAAAAAAGTACAACAATTTGGGAAAAACGGAAGAGAATGAGAGGAAAGTAGGCGAAAAAGAAGAAAAGAGGAAGAAAGCAAGAAACAAAGAAAGGGACAAATCAAGAATAATAAAAAGAAAAGAAGTTAAAATAGATAAACATTTGGAATCAAGAAAAAAGAAAATTACATTGGGAAAATGGGAAGAGAATGAGAGGAAAGTGGGCAGAAAAGAAAAAAGGAGAAAAGAGGAAAAAATAGACAAATATAGAATAAGAGAAGAAGTTCAAATAAACATTGGGAATCAAGAAAAATGAAAAAAAAAAATAGGAAAAAGGGAAGAGAATGAGGGGAAAGTGGGCAAAAAAGAAGAAAAGAGGAAGAGGGGAAGAATGGATAATAAAGAATAATATAGGTTCAATAATAATAACATAAGCTCAAGAATAATAACATTTGAAAAGAAAAGAAGTTGAAATAGATAAACATTCGGAATCAAGAAAAAGGAAAAACAAATTGGAAAAAACGGAAGAATTTTTTATTTCAAAATGTACCAAAATATTGAACATTTCTAACTCAACTAAAAGAAAATTCATATTGAAAATTATTTAAATTCAAAAGTTTTAAATTATTTAATTTTGAACGCTTTTAATGAGAAATAATACAATTTCAATACCTCTGAATTTGAAATGATCCAATTTTTAAAATTCTAATATGAAAATATTACATTTTTAACGTTTTGAAATTGTTCTATTTTCGAAATTTTTATCTGAAATAATTCAATTTCTAGTGGAACTGTCCAATTTTCAAAATGTTAGTCTGAAATTTTTTTATTTTGAGAGCTTCTGATTATGAATTCTGTAATTTTTCAATTTTAACAGCTAATTAACCAATTTCAAAATTCAATATGACGGCCCGAATTCTAAAAATGTTTTAAAAATGCACGAAATAAAAATATTGTGCTATATTTATAATAACGTCAAATTTTAAAGGAATTACAGTTGATTTCATGGGATTGAATGGATTTTAAAGAATTTTACTGGATTTTGGGAGATTTAAAAACACCTCACAAAATTTCAAGGAATTCGAGCAAATTAGTCAGTTTTTAAGGAAATGAAAAGATTTCAAATGATTTCATTAGATTTCAAGAAATTTTAAGAAATTTTCCAATTATCAAAAATTTAGTCTAAAGTTTTTTAATTTTGAGAGTTTATAAATGATAAAAGTTCAATACCTTTTCACCCCTTTCGAAATATTGTTAAAGACATTTTCATATATATTTTTAAAATTTTAAACGCTTTCAAATCGAAATTATTAATTATTCTTTCAAAAGTTTGTTAAACTTAATATTAAAAAAATTATTTAATAACGAATTTTTTAATTTCTAAGTTGCTAATATGCTAAATGCTGGGAAATAAAAATCCCGATACGTGAGCGCGCACTTCGCGTGTGTGCATTTACTTCAAGTAATTAAATAATAATGATAAGAGAAAAAGAAATAAATTACAATCAAATTGAATTCTGAGTTGTAGGGGACTTTTAGGCGGAAAAATTGTAACAGGACAACATATTGGAACCTCCACAGGTCATTTGAGTCCCCCTTCGATTATTGCGGTTGACCAGAGTCCATAAACTGGACTGCACCACCACAAATACAAAATTCGAGGCTCCCTGTCTAACAGGACAGCAGGTGCTATTCTTCTCCAAAGGTCCTCAGAGCAGGTGCAGACACCTGCGCCGTCTCCCTTTTACATTTTCGCCAAAAGTGTCTGATTTGGGAGTGGTCATCTCTAGAAGGTGGGTCATAATCAAGAAAACATCCGAAATCTCGATTCCGATCAGGAAACAAGATAGAGTTCATTTGGGATTTTGTTGTTGTTAAAAATATCAATATTATTTGAAAAATAAAATCCACCAGGAATCGAACTCAGGATCATTGGTTATCAGTTGGTGCAACTTAACGCTAAAATTTTTTTTCTGATTAATCGCAAGGATGGAATTTTGCAAAATTAATTTTACTTCTGACGCAAAGAAGGGAGATTTGACAAAAAAATAATTTATTTCCAACTGAAAAAGAGCGCGTAGGCACCTGCGGCATCTCCCTTTTAAGTTTTTGCCAAAAGTGATTTGGGAGGGGTCATCTCTAGAAGGTGGGTCATAATCAAGAAAACATCCGAAATCTTGATTCCGATCAGGAAACAAGATAGAGCTCATTTGGGACTTTGTTGTTGTTGAAAATCTCAATATTATTTTAAAAATAAATTAAAATAAAATCCACCAGGAATCGAACTCAGGATCATTGGTTATCAGTTCGTGTAATTTACCGCTAAAACATTTATTCTGATTAATCGCAAGGATGGAATTTTGCAAAATTAATTTTACTTCTGGCGCGAAGAAGGGAAACTTGACAAAAAGAGTATTTATTTCCAACTGAAAAAAGCGCGTAGGCACCTGCGGCATCTCCCTTTTAAATTTTTGCCAAAAGTGATTTGGGAGTGGTCATCTCTAGGAGATGGGTCATAATCAAGAAAACATCCGAAATCTCGATTCCGATCAGGAAACAAGATAGAGCTCATTTGGGATTTTTAATCCTCAAAAAAAGCGACCTTAAGATGTGGTTATGAAGTGGTTAAATCAGGATTAGGATTAGGGGACAAAGTGGAGGAGAAGCGTGGAAAAAAGGTTGATAAAAAAAATGTTGAAGGGGCTTGTAATTCGATGATGAGGGAATTTGGGTTGGACAAAAAAGTATATAAAAAGGAGTAGTTAATGGTATACGATATATCGTTAAGGACCTTTCTGGCACGAGCCAACCACTTTTTTTCTTCTAGAATTGTCAAGTGATTGACGAATTAAAAAAAAAAGGAATAATGAGAAAATAATTCAAGATTAAGGTTTCCTTCGAAAATAGGAGTTCTGAGCGAGACTGGTGAGCCACTAAAAGAGAGTTATAAGCCACTTTTGCAAGAAGATTTTTGCGCCTTTTTAGCACAGAACTTTTTGAAACATTTTTGCAATATTGAAAATCTCTTCTGAGCCAGACTGAATAACTGATGAGCCACTAAAAGAGAAATATGAGTCATTTTTGCTGGACACGCTCTGAGCCTTTTTCAACTTTAACAACAATTTAATTAAATTTGTTTTAATCGAATAATTTATTACTGTTGATATAAACAAATTGAGTTTAATTTCGAGTGTGATGAGCTTTTTTATTAGAATAAACAATAATACAACAGGGTGGTCGTAAAACTTCATTTTCAAAATTCTCTGACTTTTCCCTGATTCTTCACTGACCAATTGTTCATTTTCCTCAACCATTAATATTGAAAGACATTAAAGACAAATTAAATACATTAATGTTCAAAGAATTTTAATTTTGTAACATTTTTAAAATATAGCCTTTTATAAACGAAAGAAAACAATTTCAAATTGAAATTTGAAAATGTATCCACTCATTTAAATAAAAAAATGGACCTTTCTACAATAAAAGATGAATTTTCACCCGAATGATCTAATTTTCAAACAAAAAATATTAAACTTCAATCGGAAACAGTTGCATTTTCGACTAAATCATTACATTTTTTAGAAAACAGTTAAATTTTTTATGAAAAAAAAAATTAATTTTTTTTGGTCGAAATACACGAAATTTCAACAAAACAGTTGAATTTTCATCCAAAAAGAATAGGATTTTCATCCAAAGCAGATAGTCAAATTTTCAAACAAAAAAGATTAATCTTCAACCAAAAACAGTTGAATTCTTAACACGAAAAGTTGAATTTTCAACAAAAAACTTATGAATTCTCAACAAAAAATGTAACAGTTGATATTATAAAAAAATAAGTCAAAACAAAATAGTACAATCTTCAACCAAAGAGTTCATATTTCCACAAAATAATTACATTTTTAACAAAATATTTGAGTTTTTAACCAAATAGTTCAATTTTTAACCTAAGAAAAGGAATTCTCAAAGAAAACGACGAATTTTCTACGGAGAAGATTAATTTTCTACCAAAAAAAGATGAATTTACAACAAAGTACACGAATTTTCAACCAAATAGTTTAATTTTGAACAAAAAAAAAAACTTTCAACAAAAAATGGAATAGTTAAATTTTCAGTAAAAAATTGATTTTCAATAAGAAAAAAAGAATTTTCAACAAAATAGTTAAATTTTCAACCAAAGAAATTAATTTTCAACAAAATAGTTGAATTTTCAACCAAATGAAAGAATTTTCAACAATAAATGGAATAGTTAAATCTTCAGTAAAAAAATAAATTTTCGATGACAAAAAAAGAATTTTCAACCAAATAGTTTAATTTCTAACAACAAAAAAGAAGATAAATTTTCAACAAAAAATAGAATAAATAAATTTATAGTGAAAAAAATAAATTTTTGATTAAAAAAAAGAATTTTCCACAGAATAATTAAAATTTCCACCAAAAAAATTAATTTTCAACTAAAAAGATAATTTTTCAACAAAATTGTTGAATTTTCAACCTACAAAAATGTATTTTTTAACCAAAATGATTAATTTTCTATCAAAAAAGACGAATTTTCAACAAAATACAACCAAATAGTTGAATTTCTAACAAAAAAAGATGAATTTTCAACAAGAATGGAATAGTTGAATTTTCAAGTAAAAAAGATGAATTTGCATTTAAAAAAATACATTTTTAACAAAATAGTTAAATTTTCAACTAAACAGTTGCTGTCTTAACCAAAAGAGGAAATTTCAACCGGTTATTTTTCTACCAATAAAGCCGAATTATCAATTTTCAACCAAAAATGGAAAAATTACATTTTCGAGTGAAAAATTAATTTTAAACAAAAAAACGAGTTTTCAACAAAATAGTTAAATTTTTAACCAAAAAGATGAACCTTCAAGCAAAAACAAAACAAATTTGCAAAGTGGATCAGCTTTTACACAAGTAGTTGAATTTTCAATGTAAAAAATCAGTTTTCAACCAAAAATGGAATAGATACATTTTGAGTTAAAAAAGTTAATTTTTTAACAAAACAAAGAGTTTTCAACAAAGTAATTAAAGTGCCAACCAACGAGATAAATTTTCAAGAAAAATTATGAATCTTCAACTTGAATAGTTAAATTTTCATTTAAAAAAATTCATTTTCAACACAAAAAAGACGAATTATTAATTGAAAGGATGAATCTTCAACAAAAAGCATAGTTTTTTAACAGATGGTTTAACCTTCAACCAAGTAAATTAATTTTCTACCAAAAAAATGAATTCTTAACGAATAATACAATAGAAGATATTTCAACCAAAAAGGATGAGTTTTGAATAAAATTGTTGAATTTGCAACCAAGTAATAAAATTCTTAACTAAAATCATAATTCATTATTATTATTAATTTTTAAAGAATGTCGTTCAATTGTTGTTACGTTGAAAAAAATCGATCAGCAAAAAACAAGTTTAAAAATCTATTTTTTCTTTAAAGGAATAAAAATTCCAGGACTTTTCCAGGTTTTTCCAAGCATAAAAATATTCAAGATCTTTTCCAGGTTTTCTGGTCAGTCACGAAAATAGAAGTTATAAAAAACCCTTCAAAACAGTGACCCAGCAGAAAAGGGGCAGAAACGGTGCAGAACTGTGCAGATCAAGCCAAAGAGTCGAAAAATCCCAAAAAAGGATGCTTTAACATTTCTGCCGTGATTTGGAAAAACACCGTTAACTGCAAAAAATCGAAAAATGAGTTTTTTATATCGTTGGAATTGTGAAAAAAAGATACACCTGATTATTAAAATAATTTTTTTAAATTGTTAATAACTTTAAAAATGATTGTTGCATAATTTTTGGAAAACACCGTTAACTGCAAAGATTGGCGAGTTGTGATTTGAGAGAGAGCCGTAACTGACCGTTAACTGCAGGCGTAAATCAGAGACGACTAAATACGTGACGTCAAAATTCGAGAAAACGCCGTAACGGGCAGTTACGGACTTTACCAAAATTATTGGACGGCGATTTCGAGCCTTCGTGGTTTCGGAGAGGTCCGTAAGTGCCTACGGCGTTCTCCGGAATCATTGAACCCCGAGAAAAAAGATTTGTAATTCAAGAAACGCCGTAACTGCACTTATTATTAGTTATTATATTCTTTTGCCGTGAACGGCGTTCTCTCAAATCACGGCAGGCCTTTTTCTGAGGTCGGTAATTCGAAGAGAGCCGTAACTGCCCGTTACGGCGTTTTCTCGAATTTCAGCATTCCAATCAACACCGTTAACTGCATTTTAGATAATTAATCAACATTTTTTAACCATTTTTCTTGCAAAAATGAAAAGATCGTATGCAAATTAGTCAAGAACAAGAACAAAAAATGCAGAAAATGAATAAGAATCCGCGATACACGCGAATAAAAATTCGAACTCTATTCGTAACGTCAATAAAATTATCCAAGTCACTCAATTGAAATGCAAGACCCACTTTCGAGTCAGAAATACATTCGAAATGTGTCATCTTCACCAGAAAATGATAAATAATAGCGAAGCTTTTGGGGAGAAATTGATCAGATTCAATGTAGCGATTCAAATTTAACTTTCATGAAAAATGCAGAGGGCGTCATTGGACTGTCATACAGGATCCCGAATTAGAGTCTGCCACTTATCGTCCTTATCGACAACAAGAGCGTCGCGGGCCGTGGGTTTTGAATGATTTATCAGCTGGAACATCCAATCGTCACCTCGTTTTGCGATGACGGATCGGCCACGATTTGATCAATATTAGCGCGAAGGGGCCGGGGAAAAGTGAACAATAAAAAAAGCGCAGCACAGGTAGGAAATTGAACTACCTGTGGCACAAAAGTAGACCGCTGTTAGGCAGCCATTGTACTCTTTTGCTTCCGGATCAATTACGCCTGGTTAAACGATAATTGCCAAAGACTCATTATTTCATCACGTTTCAAAATGGGTGGTCTAATACAAGATTAATAAAAATAATATAAGAATTTTCAGGCATCACAGCGCAAAAGGAGCTCAAAAAAGGGGAAATAGGGTGGTTTTCTCACGAAAAAGGGGAAAATATGGGAAAGATTAAATATTTATTTTCATATGGCGAAAAGAACAAACAATCTTTTTGTAAGAAATGTTGCATTTTTAAATAATTTTCAATGATTTTTCAATTATATCTGCCATTAAAGTTTTATTTTTTAAAATTGGATCTATTTCAAGGAATCCGTATTATCATTAGAGAATAACAGAAAATATTTAACGTCTTTTCAGACTAGATGGAGCTATGAAATAAAACTTATTTTAAATAAATTTTTCTGAAAAAAGATCTTCTCCTTTCGCTCCGCTGGGAATCGAACCACAAAACTACTGAGCGAAAGGAGAAGATCTTTTTTCAGAAACATTTATTTAAAATAAGTTTTATTTCATAGCTCCATCTAGTCTGAAAAGACGTTAAACATTTTCTGTTATTCTCTAATGATAATACGGATTCCTTGAAAAATTTGATTCGTACCATCTAGAAAAATAATGCGTGTATTTCTGAAAAAAGTTTCTTCTCTCGATCTCTCTAGTAGCTTAATGGGAAAGCACATGACCGGAAATCAGTAGTTCTGTGGTTCGATTCCCAGCGGAGCGAAAGGAGAAGATCTTTTTTCATAAAAATTTATTTAAAATAAATTGGATATACTTAGATCGTTGGAAATCCATCCAGAGTGATATAAAAAAGTCCGAGAAAAAATAAAATTAGTTAAATCCAAAACAAGTCAAGAAAAAAATTTTGAAATCGGTGAATATCTTCTGTTCTCTTTCTTGAATTTAAAATTAAAATTTTTTTGAAAATATACAAAAACATGTTTTTTGGATTGATACGAATCTAAAATTGCGTCAGCTTGAACCAAAGAAACATGTTATTATTTTTTATTCCTAGGGAACTTTTTTTTTCGTGGTGTTTATAAAGTTCCAAAATCGCGAAAAAGTTAAGAAATCCCAAAAATCCTAACTCACGACAAAATTTTTTTTCCGAAAAAGCAAAATAAAAAAATGTTTCTTTGGTTCAAGCTGAATAAATTTTACGTTCGACATATTCAACTTTTCTCAAAATGTGTGCATCTGACTCAATAAAAAAAAACATGTTTTTGCACATTTAAAAAAAAATTGTAACTGAGCAAAAAATTTATTTTTAAATTTCGCAATTTTAAATTTGCAACAAATAGGATAATTTTTGAACTAGTTTAATTGTTGAATTAAGAACATCAGAATTTTCTACAATGAAGTTGATTTTTCAACACGAAACTATGAATAAAAATAGTTAAATTTTCAACCAAAGAAATTAATTTTCAACCAAAAAAATAACTTTCCAACAAAATAGTCGAATTTTCAAACAAATAAAAGAATTTTTCACAGATGGAATAGTTACATCTTCAGTAAAAAAATCAATTTTCGATGAAAAAAAAAGAATTTTTCACAAAATAATTAAAATTTCTACCAAAGAAATTAATTTTCAACCAAAAAGGTAATTTTTCAACAAAATTATTGAATTTTCAACCTACGAAAATGTATTTTTAAACAAAACGATGCATTTTCAACCAAAATGACTAATTTTCTATCAAAAAGACGAATTTTCAACAAAATACAACCAAATAGTTGAATTTCTAACAAAAAAAAGATGAATTTTCAACAAAAATGGAATAGTTAAATTTTCAAGTGAAAAAGATGAATTAGCATTTGAAAAAATACATTTTTAACAAAATAGTTAAATTTTCAACCAAACAGTTGCTGTCTTAACCAAAAAAGGAAATTTCAACCAAAAAGATTATTTTTCTACCAACAAAGCCAAATTATCAACTAAAAAAGATCAATTTTCAGCCAAAAATTATTTAAATTATTTTATTAAATTACCAAAGATTATTTTTTAGTTAAAAAACGTAGTTTTTAACAAACAAAAAAAAACCTTAATTAAAATGATGAATTTTTAACTAAAAAATGAATTTTTAACAAAGTAGTTCAAAATTCGACCAATTAGTTGAATTCTCTACCAAACTATTGAATTTTCGAGAAAAAATTCAAATTTTCTACAAAACACTTGAATCTTTAATCCGAAAACACGAATTTTCAACAAGAGTTTAGTTTTCAACCAAAAAAGATCTTTTAGTCAATGAAGAAAAAAATTGCCTTCAAAATGTCGAATTTTAAAGCAAGAAGATTAATTTTCTACAAAAAAAGACGAATTTTTAACGAATTACATAAATTTTTAACCAAATAGTTGAATTTTCAAAATAAAAAAGATCAACTTTAAACCAAAAATGAAATTGCTACATTTACATTTCAAGAAACTAATTTTCAAACGAAAAAACCAATTTTCTACCAAGTTATTGAATTTTTGAGCCCAAAAAAAAGAACTTTCTACAATATAGTTGAATTTTGAACTCAAAAATATAAGCTTTCAATACAAAAAATAATTTAAAATCAAAAATTGCAAATTTCAGTTTAGAAAAATGAATTTTTAACAAAGTAGTTTGATTTTCAACCAAAAAGATAGCTTTTCAACAAAATAAATATATTTTCAACCAAAGAGTTAAATTTTTTACCAATTTTCTGTCAAAAAATATAACTTTTGAACGAAATTCATGAACTTGCAACCAAATAGTTGAATTTCCGACTAAAAAAGGTCAATTTTCAAACACAAATAGAATAGTTCAATTGTGAGTTTAAAAAAATTAATTTTCAACGAAAAAAGAAGTCTCAACAAAAGTTAAATTTTCAAGCGAAGATTTAAAAAAATTAAAAATTGCTCAAGTTGGAACATTTAAAATTGCAGTTCATGAATTTGGAATCTTCCATTTTTTAATTAGGTATTTAACTTTGTACATTTCAACTAAAATGTTTTAATCTTCTAATACTTATTTAAAAAGAACTATATATTTTGTAACTGTTCCAATTTTATATTGGATAACTTCTGTCTCCAGTTTTCACATTTTCAACTTGTTTTAAAATGTTTCATCTTCTTTTAAGAGTTTTTATTTTTAATGGTCAGCACTTGAAAGTTGTACCTTATTTATTCATAAATAATTTATTTAAGTGCTAATAATTGCTTTAATTATTATTCAATAATGGGTACAATGTCAAATACCGTATATTTAAAGAGAAAAGGGGAAGTTTTCTGAGAATAGGGGAAAAGGGGGAATTTCAAGAAAAAAAGGGGAAACTAAGAAAAAAAGGGGAAGACTGTGCACCCTGAAATTTGTAAAAGTTTTCAGAGCATCCGGAACAAGGATGAGCACCCGGCAGATAAGGCCCTTTTTTAGAATTTAGTCATTTTTTTAACGCTCTCAAACTTTTTTTTCCTGTTTTTCAGATTGGTTCGTTTTATTATTTAAAGTTTAGCCTTTAGAAGCTCATAAGTGTAAAAATAAAGTAATTATGTTCAATTGATAATGTATGCAAAAGGATGGGTCGAAAAAACAAAATTTTGGAAATTCCAAATAGAACTATGTGGAAAAGTAGCGTATGAGGACCCTAAAAAAGTATACTTGTCAGGGTCTTCATACGCTACTTTTTCACGTAGTTCCATTTCGAATCTATTTTAAATCTTTGACATTGCACAACAAATTTAAATTAAAAATTAGAAACTTATATTTTTGAAATAAATATACGTGACAAAATCAAAATCACGAATAACTATTAATTTTTTAGACTTTTTCCCTCCGGCTCCGGGTCAAATATTGATCCTAATACTTTCCCCTTTTTTTCGTTCAGGCCATTCCAGTTCTGCTTTTTTCTGTTCTTTTCCGCCTCCTTCTCGCCTGCCCGGTGCAGGGATTCCGGAAGAGGTGAGACCCTGCGCAGACCTGACGCAGACTCCCGGGTCAATGACTCTCCCAAAAAAAGGGGCTTTCGACTTTTTTACAGATCCTGCGTCCTTGACCGCTGTGGCTGATGCCCAAGTGTTAGAACCAATAGTCTCCATCCGGAGCTTCCGAATTTCCCTTTATCCCCCCGGAAGGAATACAAAAAATAGCAGTAACCTTTTATAAATTTTTTTCCGACTCCCTGGCCCAAAAAAATATAGCTTAATTGAAATTATAATATCCGACCTTAACCCAAGCGAGAATTAGCAGCCGTTCCATCACCATCAAAATTCGAAATTTTCTTTCTTCATTCACGGTCCCATAAGGCCCCATGGGCCTAAGGCGAGGACTAGAAAAAAACAAGAAAGAGAGAGAGGGGGGAGACTAAACACCGATTTGACAAAATGGACGTCGTATGCAGATCATCAGAAAGTGGAGTACAAAGGGCCCATAGTCTCACGCTATTGTTGGGGCCCAGGTAAGATAAAAGGGTGATGGCGCTGCCTCGCTGTGGAGCCAGAAGGCCCCGGGGTGACCCGAAAGAAAGGCTCACCCCACACTCGCTGCGCCCAGTGATGTCTCTTTAATTTTTATTAATGACGGCGAATTTGAATTTCTGCATCAGTGATATGGGAACTGGGCCTGCGGGTCTCATCGCTGGGCCCACGAACGTGACAAGGTGACTCTTCTTCGCGCTTAGGTGAAACGCAGAAAAGAAGTCATTTTCGTCGCTCTCATCCATCACAATTATCTGCTATGACGTCACCTGCAGAGTTGGGTAGTAACTTGTTACAAGTAACTGAGGTACTGCAATGTTACGTTATTTGTAACTTTTAGGGTAACTTCGTTACCATTAAAAAAACAATCTGTACTTAGTTGCAACTTAACTTAGTTACGATTTTTTCAGTAACTTGGAACTTTAATTTTAGTAACTTTGAAGTCACTTTGAAGTTACTTTGCGTTTTTGTATATTATCTCCTATCAAGAGAGGTTCAGGGTCAGTTATGGGTAGAAAATTAATCTTTTCTTGAAAATTCGTCTTTTTTGGTTGAAATAATATCAACTATTATATTTTTCGCTGCGAATTCAACTATTTTGGTTGAAATTTTAACTACTTGCTTGAAAAGTAACTTTTCTGTTGATAATTCATATTTTCGGTTTGAAAATTCAACTGTTTTGTAGAAAAATCAATAATTTAATGGACATTTTTTTCTTCCTTGTTTCAAAATTCGACAAATTTTGTTTTCTAATTTATTTTGGTTGAAATTTCAACTATTTCGTTGATTTTTTTTTTTTTTTTTTTTTTTTTTT
>CAKNYM010049739.1:84707-107419 GCA_932195095.1 Andricus curvator
TATATTTTTCGCTGCAAATCCAACTATTTTGGTTGAAATTTTAACTATTTGCTTGAAAAGTAACTTTTCTGTCGATAATTCATATTTTCGGTTTGAAAATTCAACTGTTTTGTAGAAAAATCAATAATTTAATGGACATTTTTTTCTGCCTTGTTTCAAAATTCGACAAATTTTGTTTTCTAAGTTATTTTGGTTGAAATTTCAACTATTTCGTTGATTTTTTTTAATTCGACTGTGTTTAATTTCAATCAAAATCTTTTTTGGTTGAAATAATATCAACTATTATATTTTTCGCTGCGAATTCAACTATTTTGGTTGAAATTTTAACTACTTGCTCGAAAAGTAACTTTTCTGTCGATAATTCATATTTTCGGTTTGAAAATTCAACTGTTTTGTAGAAAATTCAATAATTTAATGTACATTTTTTTCTTCCTTGTTTAAAAATTCGACTATTTTTTTCTAATTTATTTTGGTTGAAATTTCAACTATTTCGTTGATTTTTTTTAATTCGACTGTGTTTAATTTCAATCAAAATTTTTTTTGGTTGAAATAATATCAACTATTATATTTTTCGCTGCAAATCCAACTATTTTGGTTGAAATTTTAACTACTTGCTCGAAAAGTAACTTTTCTGTTGATAATTCATATTTTCGGTTTCAAAATGCAACTGTTTTGTAGAAAAGTCAATAATTTAGTGGACATTTTTTTTCTTCCTTGTTTCAAAATTCGACTTTTTCGTTTCAAAATGTATCTCTTTTTGTAAAAAAATTTAATTCATTTTGGTTGAAATTTCAACTATTTCGTTGATTTTTTTTTTAATTCGACTGTGTTTAGTTTCAATCAAAATCTTTTTTGGTTGAAATAATATCAACTATTATATTTTTCATTGAAAATTGAAAATTCGCGTGTTTTGTTAAAAATTCAACTATTTTATTTGGTTGAAAAGTATCTTTTTTGTTGAAAATTTATATTTTCGATTTGAAAACACAACTTTTTCGTAGAAAATTCGTCTCCTTGGCTTAAAAATGCAACAATTCATTGACATTTTTTTCTTTCTTGGTTCAAAATTCGGCTTTTTCGTTTTAAAATTTATCTCTTTTGGTGAAAAAATCTAATTTTTTTCTTTTTGAAAATTCAACTATTTTGTTAGAAAATTAACTTGGTTTGGTTGAGGATTCAGCTGTTTGGTTCAAAATTAGTCTTTTTTGGTTGAATTCAAATATTCTGGTAGAAAGTCCAGCTAAAGAACATTTTCGTTGAAAATTCTACTTTTTTTATTGAAAAGTGTTAATTTTTTTTGGGATGTGGAAAATCCAAATATTTTACTAGAAAATTGAACTATTTGGTTGAAAATTAACGTTTTTGTTAGAAATGTAACTCTCTTGTTGAAAAATAATATTTGCGGTATGAAAATTCAGCAATTTGATTGAAAATTCACGTATTTTGTTAAAAATTTAACTATTTTGGTAGAAAAGTCTAAATATGGTTGAAAATTAATTTTTTTGTGGAAATTCAACTCTGTAGTTAAAAATTTATCTTTTTTGTTTGAAAATGGTAGAAAAATCAATTATTTGGTTGAAAATTAACTTTTTTGTTAGAAATTTAACTCTATTGTTGAAAAACAATATTTTCGGTATGACACTTCAGCGATTTGATTAGAAAAATCAATCATTTGGTTGAAATTAACTTTTTTGTTGAACATTAATATTTTCAGTATGAAAGATCAACTATTTGATTGAAAATTCTTGTATTTTGTTAAAAATTGAACTATTTTGGTAGAAAGTTCAAATGTGGTTGAAAATAAACTTTTTTGTTGAAAATTCGTCCTTTTTTTGGCTTGAAAATTCATTCCTCCCGGTAATTTATTTATAATAAAAAATCAGCCCCCGAAAAAAGAACCTGATTTGAAGTGTTTTTTATCGAAAATGACTTATGGAATATTCAAATATTAAAAATCTAAAGGTATTCATAAAATGGGGAGCTGTCGAAAATTGGAAAATTAATATAAAAATTCCCTGCCACTTTGTAAGGAAAATGTCTTACAATCTATATTTATATTTTTAAATATATTTCACGAGTGTCGTATAGATTTGGATATCATAAATCTTATAACGAAACAGTTATTAAACTTTCAATGCTATTATAAATAAAGGAACCTGAATTATTGATTCAGGTGACTGACACGTCGGATTGAGCGATTCTGAATTATCTGATATCTCAAATTCGATTAACGTATTTAATTATTTAATGAAGACTCTGGACACTTGATTTCTCGCTGCTCGTTAAATTAAAACAGACATTTTTTATATCATGTTTCAATTTTTAAACAAGTTCTAAAAAGAATTAAACTCTGCATAAATTTCGAGTGGTACAATTATTTTATGATTTTTAATTATTCAAATTTTTATTTTTAGAAGTGGATAAAATGTCGGCTTTGGTCAAATCAAAGTGTAAGAGCAAAACAGTAGGCTCAGTGTTTTCGGGCCACGTGTTTCTGACATGACGAGAAGCAGACTCGCCTCTAAGGTTTTATTATTTGTCTTGACATGCCGCAAAATCTTTCCCGCGGTTGGATTGCGTTCATACATTTTTATTAGGTCATGCATAGGCGCCTACTATTCAATTTTTATTTAAAAATATCAATATCATTTAAACAATAAATAAATAAAGAATAAAATCCACCAGGAATCGAACCCAGGATCATTGATTACAAGTTGGTGCAATTTATCGCTAGAAAAAAGATTATTTTTTCTTAAATTCCTTGTTTCAATCAGAAAAAAGTAGCTTTATGAAACTCCTTCTTCTGTGTAAGAAAAAATATTAGCATTTTCAAAACCTCTATGTCAGAGCATAATTATATTAATTTTTCAAAATTTTCCCTTCAAAGTAAAAAATATACTAGTTATTAGAAACTTCCCTTTTCAAGCCACAATAAAATCCATTTTAAAAAACTCTGTCGTCCAATCAGAACAAATGTTTATTTTTCAAAATTCCCCTGTCAAACAAAAAAATCTTTTTTCAAAACTTCCCTGTTCCAATTGAAAATAAGGTGAGTTTTTTAAAACTCCGTGTTTCGCTTCAGAAAAAATACTCATTTTTGAACAAAAAAAAGAATTAAAAAAATTCTTCTGTTCCAATGCAAGAGAAAAGATTAACTTTTTATATTTCCCTATTTCAATTAGAAGAAATTAGATTTTTGAAACTGCCTCTTGCAAGTCAAAAAAAAAGTAGAAGTATTTCAAATACCTCTTGTTTTATAGATTAAGGTCATAAAATATATTATTTTGTCAAAAATTCTCCCTTCCAAGTCATAAACAATACGACTTTTGGAAAATTCCCTTCTTATCAAACCAGAATAAAATTAATTTTCAAATACTTCCTATTCCAATCAGAACAAATATTTATTTTTCAAAATTTCCCTGTTCCAACTGGCAAGAAATTAATTTTTAAAAACACCCTTTTCCAATTCAGAAAAAATACTGGTTTTTCAAAACTTCCTGCTTCAAGCCAGAAAAAAATTGATTATTTTTTGAAATTCCTCTGTTCCAATCAAGAGAAAAAATTAACCAAAAAACTTCCCTGTTTCAGTTAGAAAAAATTAGCGTTTCGAAACGCCCTCGTTGAAGTTAGAAAAATAATATTTTTTCAAAAACCCCTTCTCTAGATCAGAAAAAATTAGTATACCAAAATGCCCCTTTTCAAACCAGAAAAGAACCATTTTTTCAAAACTTGCGAATTTTTTCTGCACATTTTTTGGCATGACACCAGAAAAAAAGGGTTGATAGAAAA
Organism: Andricus curvator; assembly: GCA_932195095.1. Classification (NCBI taxonomy): domain Eukaryota; kingdom Metazoa; phylum Arthropoda; class Insecta; order Hymenoptera; family Cynipidae; genus Andricus; species Andricus curvator. Next base: position 88,497 of record CAKNYM010049739.1, read on the forward strand.
ATTCCGTTGCATGATTTGCATCAGCAGAAGTCTAAAAAAAGTCGTAAAAAAAAAATTGAGGGGCTGATGTGAGGCCGGAGGCAGGGTCCATTATTTTAATTTTCGACGACGAAGGGAGGGGGAATGAGCAAGAACTGGAGAGGGTAGACTCTTTTTTACATAATCCGCTAAGGGTAGTTTTTCGGCCAAGAACTCTCTCACACTTCTTGGCAGTGAGTCGTTTAGAGATATTTTGCATTTTCTGGAGGGTTATATGGGTCCGCATTATGCCGGGGGTAAATTGTCCTAAAGAGGCCTAAGCGTTTTAAGAGATTAAGGGCAGACGTGCGTAAAAAAGCCGAAAGGGTTGACCACCCGCTGGGCAAACCAACCAGAAACGACAGATTACAACCATTCCGCCCTGTTTATGAGCCTCTTCCCTTTTATTTTATACTTTATACTCATCCTCCCTCTTCATCTCAATAATAATAAAACACTCGATTTTTTATCTCATGTTTTAGTCATTTTTTTAACGCACTGAAACTTTTTTTTTCTGTTCTTTAAATTGGTTCGTTTTATTATTTAAAGTTTAAAAGCTCATAAGTGTAAACAGAAAATAATAATGTTCAATTGATAATATATGCAATAGGGTGGGTCGAAAAAACAAAATTTTGGAAATCAGAAGTAGAACTATTTGGAAAAGTAGCTACTTTTCTACGTATTTCCATTTCCGATTTCCAAAATTTTGTTTTTTTTACCCACCCTAATATACAATTCTTTGGGATCAATTTTAAACTTTGACAGTGCATCACAAAATTAAATTAATAATTGTAAACTAATATATTTCAAATAAATATATTTGACAAAATAGAAATTTCAAATTACTATTATTTTGTTTGTTTCTTCTTAAGTTTATATAAATATAATTTCCCTAAGATTCTTGCGAAAATTCAAAAACGTTTTTGAAAATTTCAGATATATCACATCAAAATTTCAACACAAAAGTTAAACTTTAACCAGATAGTTGAATTTAAAAAAAAATTAATTTTCAACTAAAAAGTTAATTTTTAACTAAAATGATGAAGCCTCAACCGAAAAAATAACTTTGTAGCAAAGTAGTTCCACTTTTAACCAAGTAGTTTGAATTTAATAAAATGTAATAGTTGTTATTTCAACCTAAAAAGATTTTTATTTCAAATCGAAAATAGTTTAATTCATCAAAAAAAAAACAGTTTTCGAAGAAATAGTTGATTCCTCACCCAAAAAGATGAATTTTCAACCGAGAAGATTAATTTTCTGCAAAAAAAAACGAATTTTCAACAAAATAGTTACATTTTCAACCAACGAGATAAATTTCAACAAGAAAGGATGAATTCTCAACGAAACATATAATAGAAATAGTTGATATTAAAAACTAAAAAATATTTCAATTTTAAATCAAAGAGGGTCGAATTCATCCAAAGAGACGAATTTTCAACAAAATAGTTGAATCCTCAACCAAAAAATATTTTTATTTTAAACCGAACACTTGCAATTTCAATAAAAAAGAAGATTAAATTTCTACCAAACGAGATAAATTTTTAAACCGAAAAGACGAATTTTCATTATAATTTGTTGTATTTTTATCAAAAAAAGATTTTTCAGTTAATAAAAAAGTATTGAGGCAAATCATAATTTGAAAGGAAAATTAATTTTGAATACAAAATAAAAATGTTGAATAACTATTAATTGTCAGGGTCCTCGTACGCTAAGACCTATTTGGAAAAATAGCGTATGAGGACTCTGAAAAAGTTTTGTTTTTTTGACCCACCCTAATATACAATTCTTTGGGATCAATTTTAAATCTTTGACATTGCATAACAAAATTAAATTAATAATTGGAAACTAATATATTTGAAATAAATATATTTGACAAAATAAAAATTTCAAATAACTATTAATTTTTTAAGGTTTTATTTTTTCTTTAATTTATATAAATATAATTTCGCTAAGATTCTTGAGAAAATTCAAAAACGTTTTGGAAAATTTCAGATATATCACATCAAAATTTCAACAAAAAAGTTCAACTTTAACGAGATAGTTGAATTTTTAAACAAAAAAATATGAATTTTCAACTAAAAAGTTAAATCCTGAACGTAAAATGTGATAGTTGTTATTTTAAACTAAAAAGATTTTAATTTTAAATCGAAAACAGTTTAATTCATTAAAAAAAAAAATTCAAGGAAATAGTTGATTCCTTAACCAAAAAGATGAATTTTCAACCAAGAAGATTAATTTTCTGCAGAAAAAAAACGAATTTTCAATAAAAAAGAAGATTAAATTTCTACCAAAAGAGATGAATTTTCAAACCGAAAAGACGAATTTTCATTATAATTTGTTGTATTTTTATCCAGAAAAAGATTTTTCAGTTAATAAAAAAATATTGAGGCAAATCATAATTTGAAAGGAAAATGAATTTTTAATACAAAATAAAAATTTGGAATAACTATTTATCTTTGAAGTTTCTTTTTTTATTTGCTTTAAGGTTATATAAATATAATTTTCGTAAGTTTCTCGAAAAAATTTAAAAACGTTTTGGAAGATTTCAGAAATGTCAAAAAAGAATCTAGACAAGTTCAAAGAAAATTGGTTTATTTTATAAGAATTTACACATTTTAGGAAATCTTTCAAAGTTTTAAAATATTTTTAATCTATTCAAAAATTCCTAAATATATTTTAAACTGACTCTAACTATCTCTAAAATTGCCTTCAAATCTTCAAGATTCGTTTTTGACCATGTTTAATATTTAATATTAAATACTAATATATATATAATTTTAAAAATCGGTTAAAAACCCACCGCAGGGTCCCACTGGGTGCAACTGTCATCTATGAAAATGACACTGGCTCCCAGTAAAACCGCGAAACGCTCGAGTGTCTTGAGGACACGGAGCGACTCAAAGATGACAGCTGCATCCATCTCGCAAATAATCTTGTTTTTTATATTTTTATATTATTAATTGACAATGCAACGTTTCCCGCGTACTGTAGCGCGCTTACAACGGCTAGTTCGACAATATTCTAATTTATTTATTTACTTTCAGAGAATGCTTGGGAGCTAATTTGCAAGTCATCGTTTTTTTTTAAGAGGAAGGGTGACAATTTTTTTTTAACACACGGAACATTGCATACGAGAACTTAATAAAGAGCCTAAAGATGAAACCATCGAAGAAAATTTTTCCGCACGAATGCTCATCGATGGCGACAATAGTTAAGGTGCTGAAAAAGGGTTGACAAACGACCCCCTATTGGTTGCATCGAAATGCGGGAAAAAGGTACCCATAACTTTGTCTGGGCCCAAATGTTGTGACACTATGTAAGACCTGCAGACTTTTGCGGTACTTTCAAAACCCATTGTTTCTATTCCCACCGTATCTCAAATAAAAAGGACGTAGGCAAATTTATTTTGCTTTAAAATTAATTTATATAGAAATAAAAAATATGAAATAAATATAACAATAAAATTAATGAGAGGAATAGCCATATTAGATTATATTAAAAAATTATTTAAAGATTAAACTATTAAAAATTGAACAAATTGTTAGTGCACCTATGGATTTTATTTATTATTCTATTGCTTATTTTTCTGACTGGTTATTTTTTGTCTTGGCGAAAAGGTTAAAGAAAACTAGTATTTTTTATGACTTGCAAGGCGGACTTTTTATAAATCAGTATTTTTTCTGACCTGTAAAAGGGGGTTTGGAAAAAATAATTTTTTTCTGACATGGAAAAGGACGTTTCAAAAAACGACTATTTTTTCTGAATTGAAGCAGGGATTTTTGAAAAACTAATTGTTTTTAGACTTGGATGAGGGTGTTTTGAAAAATTCTCTCTTCCAAGTCAAAAAACACTAATTTATCAAAATTCCATGCTTGAGTCATAAAAAACAATAGTTTTTCAAAGCTTCCGTTTCCAAGTCAGAGAAACTATTTGTTTATAAAAAAATCCTCTTCCAAGTCATAAAATTACTGATTTTCCAAAACTCCCTCTTCCAAGTAAAAAAAATACTACTTTCTCAAAACTCCCTGTGAAAAAAAAAAAAATTTTTTAATTTTCAATTCAATAATGCAAGAGTGAAGTTTTTTTTTAAATATTAGGGTTGGCTATGTATTTTATTTATTATCCATTGTTTATTTTTTAAATATGTATTTTTTTCTTTTGAAGGAGATAGTTCTGAATAAACAATTTTTTTCCAAGTTGGAGCAGGGAGTTTTTGAAAAATTAGTATTTTTTTGCTTGCAAAAGGGAATTTTGGAAAAACGAATTTGGAAAAACGAAAACCAATATTTTTTATGACTTGGAAGGGGGAGTTTTCAAAAACTAATCATTTTTCTAACCCGGGAAAGGAAGTTTTGAAAAACTACTATTTTGTCTGATGGGAAAAAGACGTTTGAAAACAATTAATTTTTGAAGATTTCCTCTTCCACGTCAAAAAACACTAATTTTTCAAAACTCCCTATTTAAGTCAGGAAAAAACAATATTTTTCAATACTCTTTCAAGTCATAAAAAATATTGATTTTCTAAAACTCCCTCTTCCACGTAAAAAAAAAATTAGTTTTTAAAATTTTTCTCTCCCAGGTTGAAAAAAAAATACTTTTTCAAAACTCCCTGTTCCAAATCTGAAAAAAAATTTCAGATCTTACTCCGTCAAGTCAGAATATAAATAGTAAAAAAAATAAATTAATTTTGTTTAATTATTTTCTGTCTATCTTTTTCTGATTATTTATTTTTTCCTCGACTCAGAAGAAGGAGTGTTGAAAAAACAATTTTTTACTGACTGGAATGGGGGAATTCAGAAAACAATCAGTTTTATCAAATTCCCTCTTCCAAGTCAGATAAAAATATTAGTTTATAAAAGCTCCTCTTTCAAGTCCAAAAAATACTCACTTTTCCAAATCTTCCTCTTCAAAGTCAAAAAACAATTCGTTTTTCAAAGTTTCCTTTTCCAAGTCAGAAAAAAATCTTTTTTCAAAACTTTCTCCTTCAAGTCAGAAAATAAAATTTAAAAAAACAACTAAAAATAAATAAATAAAATCCATATGCGCTGAAAATGAAATTTTAATGAAAAATATTCAGTGTTTTTTAAAGAAAAAATTGCAATTTATCAAAGGGGATGTAATTGAATAATTGTCGTGATATAAATTTATACTAACAAATTCTTGAACTAACAAATGTGTAATTAGAGTTACATTTTGGATGTTAAAGATGAATATGAATTTTGATTTAATCTAAATTAAATTCTTTCATATAAATTTATAGGAGAAATTTATAGGAGAAAGGGGTGGATAACGTTTGTTTTCTTAAGAGGAAAATTAGAAAGTCCTCTCATTCTGATCAGTGGTGACGTGGTGGCGAGGACAATGCTCAAAGGAGGAAATTTAAATCTGAATAGGACGCCTCTTGAAATTGCTCATAAGAACCTGCAGTCGATTCTCTCGTTCTCTTATTTCAACCGAGCATCAGAAACACAAGGAGATACGACAATAAAAAATGATTTAAATAATCCTCGCCATGCAAATGCTCGTGAGATTCTCACGGGACACCATAGACCAATGGGGTGGAGGTTAAAAAATAAAAGAGAAAAAACTATGGCCCAAGACAATCGACCAATCTGCATACCTACGGACCCTCGACCTCAAAAACTCACCCCTCGTTACTGGGGTCTAAACAGACCCCAGAGTATTAAATCAGGGTGTCTAGCATTTCTGAAAAAAATCAAGACCTTTTCCAGGTTTTCCAGGAAAAAAAAAAAATTATTTTTTCAAGGTAAATATTTCGAACTTTCTATTTTTTCAAATTTAACAACAATTTTATGACATTTTTTGAAATCCAATAATTTTCAGCTGTTGATATACTCACAATAAGTTCAATTCTGTGTGCTTTATCTAATTTTTAAGATAATTTAAATTTAATTTTCAAAAAAATAATTAAATTTTGAACAGAATAGTTGAATTTTCAACGAAAGAGTTGAATTTTAAACTAAAATTATGAATCTGCAACCAAAAAAATGAATGTTTAACAAAGTAGGTAAACTTTTAACCAAAAAAGACAAATTTTCAACCAGAGTGATAAATTTTCAATTAAAATGATGAAACTTCAACAAAAAAAGAACTTTCAACAAAGTAGGTCAACTTTCAACCCAGAATTCAAATTTTCTAATCAAAAAGACACATTTTCAAGAAATAAAGATTTTTCAGTCAAGACAGAAAAAAAAATTTCATCCAAATTGTTAAACTTTCAAACCAAAAAAAACGAATTTTTCGTAAAACAGTTGCATTTTTAAAACGAAAATATGAATTTTTACCGAAAAGATTAGTTTTCTACTAGTACAGACGAATTTTCAACTAAAAACATCAATTCTCAACAAAAAATGGAAAAGTTCAATTTTCAGGTACAAAATTAGTTCTAAATAAAAAAGAACGAATTTTCAATAAAATAGCTCAATTTTCAACCACAGAGATGAATCTTCAAACGAAAAAATTAATTTTTAACAAAGTGTTTCAACTTTTACCAGAGTACATAGTTGAATTTTCAATTTAAGAAAAAAATCAATTTTCAACCAAAATTGAATTATAGTTACGTTTTTAATAAAAAAAATTAATTTCGTAACAACTGTACAAATATTTTGGGATAACTCAGTCCAAATTATTTTTTCTTCAAGGGAATGAAAATTCAAGGACTATTCCAGGTTTTTCCAGGTAAAAAAGAATTTAAGGACTTTTCCAGATTTTCAGGTATTTCCAGGACGATAAATAGACACCCTGACTAAATAAACTATGTTTAAAAATGAAAAATAAGATTCATCCGAGAGCACTCAAGTGATTAAAATTTTTGCAAGACACACTTTCAGAATAAGGAGGACCTCTTCGAAGATCAAAGAAAGTCGAGAGATAAAAGAGAAATAACCCTCCAACGGGCAAAATCAGCATTGTAACTTTTACCCTACTTTTTTCAAATTTTTTATCCTTTTTTTTCATCTTCAACCCCACCCTTAAAAAACAAGACAAGGGATTTGAATTCCACCATAGGGTGAAATTAACCCCCCCCCCACTTCGATTGGGAGAATGACAGGGGTTTTTTTTTACTCGACCGTTGCACGATTTGCATCCGCTGCACGAAGTAAAAAAGCGTGTAAAAAAATTTGAGGCAGAAAATATTCAGATATAATTATCAACGGTGGAAAAAACATATATCGCTTACAAATTACCAGAAGGATTTAAATAGTAAAAGATCCTTGGAAAAAATTCCTATTCACTAAATAATTTTTGTGAATCCAATTATTATCTGCATAATTTCAAAAATGGGATTTTTCTGAGTTATTTTTTCTGACGTGGAAGAGGGAATTCAGAAAAGCAAATTTTTTTTTAACTGGAACAGGAAATTTTTTTTAAATACATGTTTTCTTCTGCTCGGAACTGGGGAATAGGAAAATTTTGAGAAATAAATATTTTTTCGGATTGAAACAAAAGGGCATTTTTTAAATTATTTTCTTTTCTGACTATTTTTTCTTCTAATTGGAACGGGAGAATTTTAAAAACTTAATATTTTATGACTTAAAAAAAGGAGTTTTAAGAAGCTATTTTTTCCTAATTGTAACAGGGAAATTTTGAAAATTAAATATTTGTTCTGAATGGAGCAGGAGGGAATTTCGCGAAATTAATATTTTTTCTGACTTGGAAGAGGGAGTTTCGGAAAGTAAATTTTTTTTTAATTATATCAGGGAAATTTTGAAAAATAAATTTTTTTTCTGATGGGAACAGAAGGGAATTTAAAAGATGAATATTTTTTCTGACTTGAAAGAGGGAATTTAAAAATGCGATTTTTTTTATCTAGAACAAGTACATTTTTTTAAATCAATAATTTCTTCTGATCAGAATATATTATTATATAATATTTTTTTACTTGGAATAGGGAAATTAAAAATATTAAATTTTTTTTATTGGAACAGAAGGGAATTTTGACAAATTAATATTTTTTCTGACTTGGAAGAGGGAGTTTTAACAGGCGAATATTCTTCTAACTGGAACAGGGAAATTTGAAAAAAAAAAAATATTTTCCTACTGATCGGAACAGGAGGATTTTAAAAACTTAACACTTTTTGACTTAAAAGAGGGCGTTTCGAAAAGATAATTTTTTCCTAATTGGAACAACCAAATTAAAAAAAAATTCTGATTGGAACAGATGGCAATTTTGAACAACTAATATTTTTTCCTGAGTTGGAAGAGGGAATTTCGAGAAGCGAATTTTCGTCTAATTGGAATAGAGAAACTAAAAAAAAATACACACACATTTTTTTCTGATCAGAACAGGAGAATTTTAAAAACTTGATACTTTTTGACATAGAAGAATCAGGGAAATTTTGAAAAATAAATATTTTTTCCTAATTGTAAGAGGGAAATTAAAAAAAAATCTATTTTTTTTTAATTGGAAAAAAGAAATTTTGAAAACTAAATTTTTTTCTGATTGGAACAGAGGAAAATGTTAGAAAATTAATATTTTGTCTGACCTGGAAAAAGGAGTTTAAAAATGCGAATTTCCCTTTAACTGGAACAGGGAATTTTGAGAAATAAATATTTTTTCTGATTGAAACAGAAGTAAATTTGGAAAAATTAATATTTTTTCTGGCTTAAAAGAGGCAGATGCAAAAAGCTAATTTTTTCTAATTGGGATACGGAAACTTTGAAAAGTAAATTTTATTTCGATTGTTAAAGGGGAACTTTTGAAAATTAATTTTTTTCCCAGACTTGGGAGAGGGAGTTTTCCAAAACTGATTTTTTTTTCATTGTCTCATGTCTTATTAAAAAAAAATCAGGGACGACAAGAAGGGAGTTTTTTCTGACACTTACAAATAAAAAAACTCGTTTTTCGAAACTGTCTCTTTCAAGTTAAAAAAAGAATATTTTTTCAAAACCCCTTTTCCAAGTCAGAAAAAAATTTATTTTTCAAAAATCCTTCCAAGCCGAAAAAATATTACATTTTGAAAACTCCTTCATTAAAGTCAGAAAAGAACTATATTTTTCCAAACTCTCTCCTTCGAGTCAGATAATAAATAATTCGAAAAATAATAAATAAAATGAACTCTTACTCGTATTCTTAAATTGGCACAAAATAAAAACTGAGTATTCAAATTAAAAAAAAAGAGTAAACGATACTTTCAAAAATCCCAATTTCCTATATAATGTCCTGAATCCCAATTACCACCCTCTCAGCTTCCAAAATTGGATTTGTTTCCGAGTTTGTTTCAGAGATTGGACATCTGGAGGTCGTAAATAAATAACGAACGACAAAGATTCAGCATCCAGGACCCGGAACGAAAGTCTCCTTCCCTTTTTCACAAAAAAAAAGGGTTTCAACCGACAAGCGTGTTTTCCGCTAGAGGAGAAAAAAACAGAAGGGGTAGAAGTTCGAATTTGAATATCATACGATGAAACGCAGCTAAAAAAAAAGACAATCGAGAGGAAGCGCTTGGTCCTGCTGGGTAGTGTTTCTCCCCATGAAATAACTATACAACTATACAACCATACAATTTCTACACCATCGTAAGCCCGCGATATCTATTCAAATGAACAGCGTCTCCCCCCTCCAGGTTTAGAACTTTTTTTCGCATTTCCGTTTATTTTTTTCCGCACATCTTTCGCCACCCAGCCTCGGCCTATGCAAAGCGATCTTCAACCCCTTCGCGTCATTTTTTTTCCGAGGCTTTTTTTTTGCAACGAGGCTTCTAATCCTGCACCCGGACCGGCGGAAATTTATGCAGGCAAAAAACAAAATCGAAAGGTGGTACTAACCCGTTTTTGAGTTCGTTTCATCTTCCCTAATTTTTTTCTGTTTACATCCTAGCCGAGGACGAGGAAAAAAAAATCATCTTATAACGTAAGAACGTCTTCCGGGATCCTTTTACCGTAATTTTTTAACCGTTGACTCTATTGGGATTCAAATTTCCGGTAGATTTTTTTTTTACTTTATTTTAATTGAAAAATTTATATTTAATAAAAATATTTGATTATTGTATTTTTATTATATGAATGAAATCTATAAAAAAATAAGACAACTGAAAAATCCCAAAAATGAAACTCCCGACACTGCAAAATTTCCGAATTGGAAAGTTCCCGAATAATAAAATTCCCGAATAATGAAATTTCCGAATAATAAAATTACCGAATTTGAAAATTCACGAATAATAAAATTCCCAACAGAAAATTACCGAATTGTAAAATACCCGAACTAGAAAAGTCCTGAATTTAAACAATTAAAATTTGTTATAAATATATTTTATTCGTAAAAAATACAATAAAATATTTGTATCAGAAAAAATTATTTTAAATTTGTGTAATAAGAAAAAATGTGAATCGATCAAAGATTTCATTATTGTTTAATATTAATAGATTTGAATCATTTTAATAAATTTCACTAATTGTTGATTATTTTAATATGTAACAGATGATTAATTTAAAATATTAGAATAGTCAAAATGAAAAAATGCTATACTTAACTTGAAAGTATAGCAATTTTTCATTTTTACTATTCCAATATTTTAAATTAATCATCTTTTACATATTAAAATAATCAATAATTAGTTAAATTTATTAAATTGATTCAAATCTATTAATATTAAACAATAAGATGTCGATTTTTGAAGATTTTGATTTGAGTGAATAAAAAAATTTGTTTGAGAAATTATAAATGCTTTTTATCTGGAAAAATTAATTTTCAAAGAAAATTTGAAAAGATTTCTAAAAACGTCGAAAAAATCTGAAAGATTTTAAGGCAATTTTTCGTTTTGAAAGATTATTCAGAATTTTATGAATTCTTGTTGAGTTTAACTGTAATTAGTTGAAAATTCATGTATTTTTTTTTAATTCGTCTTTTTGGAAGAAAATTAATATTCTTAGTTGAAAATTCGTCCTTTTGGTAGAAAATTTAATTACTTGGCTGAAAGTGATTTTTTTGTTGTTGAAAACTCATATTTTCTGATTATTGGTAATTTTTTGAGCTGGAAAAGGAAAAGAGTCTTTCAAAATAAAAAAATTGCCTTAAAATCTTTCAGATTTTTTCGACGTTTTTAGAAATCTTTTCAAATTTTCTTTGAAAATTAATTTTTCCGGATAAAAAGCATTTATAATTTCTCAAACAAATTTTTTTATTTACTTGAATCAAAATCTTCAAAAATCGACATCTTATTGCTTAATATTAATAGATTTTAATCATTTTAATAAATATCACTAACTGTTGATTAATTTTAATGTGCAACTGATGATTAATTTAAAAGATTAGGATAGTAAAAATTAAAAATTGCTATACTTAACATTAAAATTAAAATATGTTAAATAAATTTTGTTTACTTAACAAATTATGAATGTTTATAATTTGAAACACATTTTAAATTTAAATGATATTTTTTGAGCTGGAAAAGGGAAGGTGGAAGTTTCATCACACTCTTTTCCTTTTCCAGCTCAAAAAATTACCAATAATCAGAAAATATTAATTTTCAACAGCAACAAAAATCAATTTCAACCCAGTAATTAAATTTTCTACCAAAAGGAGGAATTTTCAACTAAGAATATTAATTTCCTACCAAAAAGACAAATTTGAAAAAATACATGCATTTTCAACAAAATAGTTATATTTCAAAAAAAAAAAGAATTTTTAACAAATTACAGTTCAACTCAACAAGAATTCTTAAAATCCTGAAAAATCTTTCAAAATAAAAAATTGCCTTAAAATCTTTCAGATTTTTTCGACGTTTTTAGAAATCTTTTCAAAATTTCTTTGAAAATTAATTTTTCCAAATAAGAAGCATTTATAATTTTTCAAGCAAATTTTTGTATTCACTTAAATCAAAATCTTCAAAAATCGACATTTTTTTAACAATTCTTTTAAATCTTTACAAGTATTAAATTACTTTTTAATCTTTCCGAAACTACTAAATAACTCTTAAACCTACTCGATGGTTTCAAAAATTATGTAATCTTCCAAAATTTACAAAGGCTTTAAAATTTCTTCATTCTTTTTTGAAATTTAAGAAAATCATTTAAAATGTTTTTAAATCTTCTCAAGATTTAAATTATTTTCCAATCTTTTCAAAACTTCTAAATATATATTTTTTAAAAGACTCAAATTTTTGCTTGTATTTTGAAAATTCTTTCAAAATAAAAAAAATTGCGTTGAAATCTTCCAGATAGCTTTTTGACATTTTCAGACATTTTTTAAAATCATTTTAAATTTTCTTTGAAAATTCATTTTTTTTCATAATTCAGTTTTCTACAAAAAATTAAACTCCTGACAAACTGAAAAATTTGTCCTAAAATATTTGAGATTATTTTCTCCTTTTCTGACACATTTTCAAATCTTCAAAAATTAAAATCAAATTTTTAAAATAAAACTCGTCTTATTTTACTTTTTAGTAAAAACTTCTTAAATTAATTCAAGTTCGAATAATTTTTTAAGCCCCTTCCTGGGATTGTTTAAACATTTGATCAATTTTTCCAATCGGGGGGCTGAGTTTAAACTAGCCCCTTTATTTCAAAATACATTTCCGGATTCGGCAGGAATTTTAGAAAATTAGAACTCGGATTTCTAATAATTGAATATTAAAAAAAAACTTACATCACTCGAGAGACCGTTGTTCCATGGATAGGGGGGCTGTGGGGGCGATTGTTGTTGATGATGAACTCCACCGACCCCGGTGGCTGAATGAGGATTGTGAATGTGTTCCGCCATGACACTGACCCAATGGGCCAGTCCGCCACCCCCTGTGGCCCCTGCACCGGTTCCACCACTTCCGGCTACTCCTGTGCCACCCCCACCCCCACCCCCTCCGCCCCCTCCACCATCTTCTCCACCTTCCGACCATGCAAAAGACGCCTTCTGGAAATAAAAATTTGGAAAAGGCTGCATTAATTATTTAGGAAATTCCATTTCAAATTGAGGGGCCAGCATGGGTGGGTTTAATAAACCCAACAAGCCCCACAGAGATGTAGAATTGAAATTATTTTATAATACACACATTTAGAATGAAAAATTCAGAAGGCAGTATTTAACTTCTGAGGGGCTTGAACTTGCGTGAAACCCTAATTTAATGAAATCAATTCATTTACAGAGGGGCTTAATAATTCTCAATTTACAAGGCAAATTGGTAACACGGTAAATTGGGACCTTTTCCAATCTAAAAAGGCTTTACAAGTACATTCTTTAAATTGAATTCCTGATAATAGGCACTAAAAGTAATTGAGGGGCCATTTAAATTCCTCAGAACCATTCAACAAATTTTCATTACACCATTCTTTTTTACAGAGTCCTTGCCTTGATCTTTAAAAGTCCATAAAATTCATTTTCTTTAAGCGCCGACACTAAACATGTAAATTCAAGATGCAAGCTAACCTTTACAGATTTTTTTGCAATTTTTAATTTTTTTTTTATCGAATGTTTCAATTAGAAACGACACAGCGGGAAAACCCTGGCACGTGGAGCGTCGCGACTGGTGGTTAATTAATCGGGAAGGATTTAATTAGTACTTTGAGATTTAGTTGTTAATTGGTTGCTCCACACGAGCCGTGAGAAAGGTCGTTACAAATGCGCTTTGTTTATTGGTTCTTGGGGAATTGCACTATTCGACATTGGAGAGAGAAACTGCTTTTTCTATTGGATTTTCCAAGTATTTAGAATTTTTAAAAAAATATTGAAAAAGGTAAAAAAATGTAATTTTTAAAATTCTAATTTTAATTGCAATTGTACTATAAAAAAAAAATTTATTCAAAAATATATTTTTTTATGGATTAGACTGAGATAAAACATTTAATCATTTATTTTTTTATTTTAGCGCATGCTAACATCTGGGGGCCAACTAACTTGGCACCGAGACTTTAAATAATATATTTAAAAATTCGAATTCCCTTCAAATTGAGGTGTTAATCAATTTTTTTAAGATGGAAAGGCCAGGGTGGACGTCCTGGAAAAAAATTCCTGGACAATTCCAGGTTTCTCAAGATTTTTCTAGGTATCATTTTTCATAGTACAGAGCCCTTTTTAAGGATAAGTAATTTCAAGTAAAAATATAGATGAATTTGTGACAAAATAGTTAAATTTTCCCCTAAAAGATGAATTTTCTACCAGAAAATAAGAATTTTCACCAAAATACATGAATTTTCATCCAAATAGTTGCATTTTAAACTAAAAAAACATAAATTTACGACTAAAAATAATAACCCCAAAAAAAAAATGAATTTTCCACCAAAGTGATGAATTTTCAACTAAAATGTTGAATCTTCAACTGGATTAAATTTCTAACTACATACATGACTTTTCCAATAAACAGTTCAATTTTCAAATAAAAGAGATAAGTTTTAAACAAAAATATAGTATTTGAATTTTCAGTTAAAAAAAAATTAAATTTTAGCCCGAAAAGAGGAATTTTTTACCAAAGTGATGAATTTTCAACAAAAATTATGAATCTTCGACTGGAATAGTTGAATTTTAAACCAAAAAGACGAATTTTCAACTAAAATTATGAACCTTTAACTGGAATATTTGAATTTTCAACCAAGAAGAATAATTTTCTTTAAAAAAAAACGAAAGTTCAACAGAATACAAAAGTTTTAAGCTAAAAAAGATTAATTTTGAGCCAAAAATTGATGAGTTAAATTTTCGGAAAAAATTAATTTGTAACTAAAGAGATGAATTTTCAACTAAAATTCTAGTTTATTCAATTGAATTAGTTAAATTATCAGTTAACAAAATTAATTTCAACCAAAAAATAAACAAATTTTGAACAAAATAGTAAACTTTTCAACTGGAAGATTTTAATTTTCAGCTTAAAAAATAGAATTTCGAGAAAAAAATTAATTTTCTAAAAAAAAAAAACGAATTTTTCACAAAATAATTTAATTTTCAATCGAGAAGATGAACTTTTAATGTAAACGATGAATCTTGCACGGGGAAAATAAATTTTTAATAAAAGAGTTTAACTTTCAACCAAGTGGTTGAATTTTTAAATAAGAAAGATTGTTCAGTAAAAAGAGAAAAAAAATTGCAACCAAACTGTTGAATTTTCAACTGAAATTCTAGAATATTCAATTAGATTAATAAAATTTCAGTTAACTAAGTTAATTTTTAACTGAAATAGTTCAATTTTCAGTTAAAAAATTAATTTCCAGGAAAAAAACAAATTTCCAACAAAGTGTTAAATTTCCCATCAAAGAGATGAATTTTTAATTAAAATGATTAATCTTGAATCAAAAACATTATTTTTTAACACAAAAAGATGAATTTTCAACTAGGAAGATTAATTTTCCACCCAAAAAGACGAATTTTCAACAAAACAGTTGAATTTGTAAGCCAAATAGTTGAATTGTTAACTAAGAAAGAAAAATGTTGAACTACACATAGAATAGTTAAATTTTCAGTTTAAAAAATCGTTTCTAACCAACAGAAAAACGAATCTTCAAAAAAATACATGAATTTTCAACTAAAAAAGATGAATTTTCAACCAAAATTAGAATAGTTAAATTTTCAGTTAAAAAATTAATTTCCAACCCAAAAGAAACGAATTTTCAATAAAATAGTTGAATCCATTAATATAAAGCTACTTTTACAAATGAAAAACACTGTTATTTAATTTTATATTACAATTTAAAACAAAATTTAGGCACGCGTTCGACAAAATTCCCTGACTTCAAAAAAATTCCCTGACATTTCCAGGTTCTTTTCAGGTGAATAAAAATTTCCTGGCACTAATTCAAAATTATAAATTGAACGTGGGGATATTGAAATAAATTCGGAAAGTTGTCATAATTCGTAATAAATGATAAAATAATTTTTTTTTAACCTAGGGGGGCTGAAATCAATTCAGGACGTCCAAAAATCGAAGTATATAGCGCTACAAAATAAATTATTTTTGAACTACCGCACATTTAATTATTTACGGATTTAAAAAGTTAAGGCTTTCAAATTTAAACGTAAGTTTGAAAAAATTATTTGAAATTAGAGATCACATCGTCGATTAATAATCGAATGAAACACATTTTTTCGTGCTTTCAGTAGAATTAAAGATGCACGCGCTTTTAATTAGGCCCCTCTCAAAAAAATGCAAAGTCCCTCTAATTTAATTCATTTCAAAGAAATATTTACTTTAATTAGAGATTATAAAAAAAAATTTAGTTAGGGAAGAGGTTTACGTTTTTTAACCTAAAAATGATAATAAAAAAAAGTGATCGTCAATAGGTATCAGAAGTTCGAAGGGGGTCGCAGTATTTTTATAAGTCGCTTTGCATCTGCCAAGTTTTTTTTTCCAAGAATGGCGTGATTACAGAGTTATCATAACTGCTGTCGATTTTCTTGCTTCTTGCATAGATTAGAATTGGCCCCTTTTGAAGAATTGAAAGCCCCGCCAATTTAATTTCTCTTTAAAATTTTTTCAAATTAGCGATTAAAAAGAAAATGTAATTTAGGGAAGAGGTATAAGTTTTTTCAACTTAAAAATGACATTAAAAAAAATAATCGTCAATAGGTATCGGAAGTTCGAAGGTGGTCGCAGTATTTTTATAAATCGCTTTTCATCTGACAAGTATTTTTTTGTTCAAGAATGGCGTGATTAAAGAGTTATAACTGCTGTCGATTTTCTTGCTTCTTGCATAGATTAGAATTGGCCCCTTTTGAAAAATTGAATGCCCCTCCAATTTCATTTCTCTTAAAACAAAAATTTCAATTAGCGATTAGAAAAAAAATGTAATTTAGGTGTGAGGTATACGTTTTTTTAACCTAAAAATAACATTTAAAAAAACAGAGTGATCGTCAATAGCTATCAGAAGTTCGAAGGGGGTCGCAGTATTTTTATAAATCGCTTTTCATCTGCTATTATTTTTTTTTTTCAAGAATGGCGTAATTACAGAGTTATCATAACTGCTGTCGATTTTCTTTCTTCTTGCAAAGATTAGAATTGGCCCCTTTAAAAAAATTGAAAGCCCCTCCAATTTAATTTCTCTTTAAAAATTTGTCAACTTAGCGATTAAAAAGAAAATGTAATTTAGGGAAGAGGTATAAGTTTTTTAACTTAAAAATGACAGATGAAAAAAAATCGTCAATAGATATCAGAAGTTCGAAGGTGGTCGCAGTATTTTTATAAATCGCTTTTCATCTGCCAAGTATTTTTTTTCAAGAATGGCGTAATTACAGAGTTATCATAACTGCTGTCGATTTTCTTGCTTCTTCCATAAATTAGAATTGGCCCCTTTTGAAAAATTGAAAGCCCCTCCAATTTCATTTCTCTTTAAAAATTTTTCAAATCAGCGATTAAAAAGAAAATGTAATTTAGGGAAGAGGTATAAGTTTTTTCAACTTGAAAATGACAGATGAAAAAAAATCGTCAATAGATATCAGAAGTTCGAAGGGGGTCGCAGTATTTTTATAAATCGCTTTTCATCTTCCAACTATTTTTTTTTCAAGAATGGCGTGATTACAGAGTTATCATAACTGCTGTCGATTTTCTTTCTTCTTGCAAATATTAGAATTGGCCCCTCTTAAAAAATTGAAAGCCCCTCCAATTTAATTTCTCTTTAAAAATTGTTTCAAATTAGCGATTAAAAAGAAAATGTAATTTAGGGAAGAGGTAGAAGTTTTTTCAACTCAAAATGACAAATGAAAAAAAATCGTCAACTGATATCAGAAGTTCGACGGGGGTCGCAGTATTTTTATAAATCGCTTTACATCTGCTATGTATTTTTTTTTAAGAATGGCGTAATTACAGAGTTACTAGTTACTACTGTCGACTTTCTTGCTTGTTGCATCGATTAGAATTGGCCCCTTTTGAAAAATTGAAAGCCCCTCCAATTTAATTTCTCTTTAAAAAATTGTTTTAATTAGCGACTGGAAAAAAAATTTTAATTAGAGAAGAGGTATAAGTTTTTCAATCTAAAAATTATATTTCATAAAAAATACTGAACATCAATAGGTATCATAAGTTCGAAGGGGGTCAAACACAGTGTTTTACAAATTGCTTTGCATCTGCTATATATATATTTTTTTTTTTAAGAGTGGCGTAATTACAGAGTTGTCATAACTGCTGTCGATTCTCTTGTTTGTTGCATAGATTGGAATGGAGACTTTATCCTTGGACGAAGCGTGTCGTGCACCGTTTTATTTTACGTCGTCGTTGATTTAATTGTAGAGCTTTGAGCGGCTCCGTTTAGACCAATTTTGCAGGAGAAGCGTAAAAGGGTTTTATGCCTTTCCATTTACGCAGCTGCGTTTGGGGTCATTATGCGCGTTTACTCGAGAGAAAGGAACTTTATTTCTCCGGATTCCAATGTGTTAATACCGTCGTAACAATGTACTAGTCTCCGCAGATAATATTCCTGTGATTTATTAAAATAAGAAAAGTCAAGAACAAATTGTTTCTTAAATTGTTTCTTGCTTAACGAGAAGCAGCGCGCGTTTCCATTTAAAATTTTAATAAGGGTGAAATAAACCGAGATATTATTGCGATTACCATTAAAAATTGCTAAGCTAATTGAGTTCTTTATTTTTATGAATTATTAACGTGTTGCAAAATCACGTTATTAAACGGGGACGACTGAAAAATCGGGACTAGTGAAAAATCCCGAAAAATAAAATTCCCGACACTGTAAAATTGCCGAATAATTAAATTCGCGAATTATAAAATTCCCAAAAGAAAATTGCCGAATTATAAAATATCCGAACTAGAAAATTCCCGACACTGTAACATTCCCGAATAATGAAATTTGGAATAATAAAATTCCAGAATAATAAAATTTCCGAATAATACCATTTTGAATTGGAAAATCCCCGGATAATAAAATTCCTAAATTATAAAATTCCCGAATAATAAAATTCCCGACAGAAAATTGCCGAATTATAAAATATCCGAACTAGAAAATTCCCGACACTGTAA